>CM055607.1:10667156-10807996 GCA_029379385.1 Quillaja saponaria
TAACTATAAGATTTTATTTTAATCCAATAAACTGATTTATAACAATGATCTATCAATTGATATATAAATATCCTTGTGATATATAAAATATTTATTCATTTCATAATCTTCGTAATAGTCTTATTTTTCTCTATACAGATATGTTTTACGGTTTTCTTGTCCTCATTATTGTTTTTGTTAATCTCTAGTCTTAAACCTCTTTTTTTTTTTTTGCAAAGCTTAAAATTAATTTGCTTCTCTATGATACATATAATATATTTATTTAAAACTTTTTTTATATATATACGATTAGTGTAGAGTGCACAATAAGAATTAGAAAACAAAACTTCAATTTTATTTCTTTATACAACTATGAAGGGCAGACAAGATTGAAAAATTAGATATAAATATTATTTCTCACTATACACGATTACTAACAAATTATTCCAGACACGGTCCCATTGATTTGTCCTAGGACTAGGTAGATAACATTTTTTAGTTGTATTATTATTTCATGATTGATTATTTATATATATATTTTTAAGTTGAATAATAAAATATTGAAATGAATAATTTCAATATTATTTGTTTCTTAATAAAAATACAAAGAGAGTATTTTAAGACTTTATCCTAATTTTAAGTTTAGCGAGGATCTATGTAATATTGACAAAATTCATGAGAGATTGGAGTTATTTAGTTAATAATTTATTTTTATTTGGACATTTTATAGAAAGATGTGGAAAAATAAATTTTTTCTTTTTACAAGTATTCTTACATCTTTTGAGTATGAGTCTAATCTCATTGGGGTCTAAGAGGAAGCAAAGAGAAGTAGAGCAATATGAGCTTACAGTTGAGAACAAGAAGAAGAAAAAATAAAAAGAGTACACACAAGTCGGAAGGGGAGCAAAGAATATAAACAAAAAACAACTAAACAAAACAATATAAAATTTCTAAGTCTAAAAGTTACTTTTTAAAAGTGTGGTGGAGACTAAATCTCATCTATTATGTATATATATCATTGTTCCCTACTTTACACATACATTAATTTACTCGGTAACATTTTACATAAGGTGAGATCCTAAGTCCAAATCAATTCATGATGTGATTGAAAATTAATTCTTACTTACGTGGGTATTACTTAAACTATATATACAAGTGTTCATTTATCATTAATTTAATTAATTTTAATCATCTATAACACAACCGAAAGAAATGACGGCTACCTAGAAATTAAAACAAATTAATCCACGGATACTCACAAATGATTCCAAACAGGTCCAATTGATTTGTCCGAGGACCAGGCGAAATACTATGTAGCTATGAATTAGGGGAATCAATTAAATGTGCCAAAATTATTTCAAAGCGTTCCATAAAACTTCAATTTATGCACAAGAAGACAATTGCGGCAGGCCAACTAGATACAGAAATAAATCCATGATTACTAAACTAACTTAATTATTTCTAACATGGTCCCGTTAATTGGTATTAGCCCCAACCAGATCTCATACGTTTAAAATTTTTGAGAAAGGCTGAAGAGCTAATTCATATAAATTTTCTGTTAATGCATGTAAGAGTTAATGGCCGGCCATTTGAGACTTCCAATCCTTCTTGTTTCACACAAGGCATGTGGATCACCACTGAAAATATTTTAGTTTCATGGAACATGTTTGTAATTATTTGAAGGAACTATGACATTTATAGTCCTATAAAAGTTTTTTTTTTTTTTTTTAACAATTTTGTCCTAAAGTTTTTAAGGCTTAATTTGGTAAGAACTATGATTTTTTTAGAGATGTTGTGCTTTCATGGCTCTCTTAGAGTTGTTTCTAAAAAGTTACAGCATTAGTGTTTAATAAAATAATTGTAAAAGTTTCTCTCAATAAGTAGAAGCCTATAATAGATTTAAATTGATTATAATAGATATTGATAATTAAAAAAGAGATAATTAATCTACTGCATTAATTAATAAATGGATAAACATGAATTTTCGTAAAAAATTGAGATTATATTAGTTTTTAAAATTTTTGATAGCAAAAACTAATTTTTAAAAACATCCCTTGAAGCGCTTTTTAAATACACTCATGACTTTTAAAAGTTCAGAGTAAAAGCACTCCACTTTTTTATTTATCAAACATAAAAATTGACTTATGTTTTTCATAAACATAAACATAAAGCATTACCAAACCAAACCTAAAGCATTTGTAATTCACTTACCATAGAAAATAATTATATAATCATAAATTTTTAGTCTCAAAATGTTTGTCTTTAAAAAAATTAATAATAAATAAAAATCTCTCTAGAAGCAACTTTTTTGAAATCTTTGACAATAATAGTGCATTTGATTGGGAAAAAAAGAAAAAGAAAAGCAAACCAAAACACGTAAGTCATTGAAGAATATCAATTAGTCATTAGTTTTATTGATAAAGCATTTGAGTGGAGAAAGACAAAGTCCTAAAATAATAAAATTTTAATAGGATCCCTTGACATCACTAGTGCATATATTTATCCCTGTTAATTTTATTTATGTAGACCTGACAATTATATTATAAATTGTAAATTTTTAACTTTGAAAATATATTTTGTTACATATATATATTTTTTTATTATTTTGAATATGCATATATCTTTTCTATTGATAAAGCAATTTTTTTTAAAAAAATTTCCATCAATACTAATAGCAGACTTGGTTTATACATGAATTTACTCTTTTGTTTTTGTTTTTTATTTTTATTTTTATAATTGATCATCTCTAATAGACAGTAAAAAAATCATCCAAAGAATTATACATTATAATAATTTTTTAAGAAAAAAGATTTTAAAAAATACTAAAAAAATTAAGAGTATGAGTAAATTGAGGTATATTATTGTTTATAAAGTATAGAGAATAAATTAAAAAAAATTAATTAGTGTAGGAAATTTCTTTAGAAAAACACCAATCAAAACTATGGATATGAGAAACTTTTGAGAGAAATAAATTTTTTTTTTTTTTGAGTGTTCTGTAAGTGCGAAAAGATAGAGTGAAGAAGATATAAATAATAATAAGAATTATATTAAAAAAGTAAAACCATAGAGTTTACAAAATTAGTTTACAAAAATACGAGAGAAGTAACATGAAAGAATGATATAATCATTATTTCATACTTGAGTTTTACACATGTATACAAGACTCACACTCACACTCACACTCAAGTAAATAGTGAAATTATTTTCATTGTATCAAATTAATTCTACAAAGAAAACCAAGTTTCAATCAAAATAAAATGATCCAGTATAAAAGCATTCACTGGTATCAAAATATATTTAACTCATGAACAAAAAATTAAATATTAAATTAAAAATAAATATAAATTAATTATCATCGAAATACAAGAATTATGTAATTTTAGGACGTGCTGCATATACTGACTAAAAAGAAGAAGAAACTTGAGACAAGGTGGGACCCAACCAACACGTTGACCTGGAACTTGTTTATCTATATAAGGACAAACCAACTAAAAACAAATACCGATTAATATAAAAAAGACAGTTGTAGGTACGTTTATTACAATATTATTTGGGTGGCGGCTATATATTAAACAATTTTCTATTGTTTTTGATAAAAGACAAGAAGGCCAGAAACCTTAATTAATATGAAGATTATGTTAAATCAAAACTTTCTTCTCTATTTTACTCATCAAAAGTTGACTCCGACTGGATATTTGATTCTATTAATTAAAAGACAACGAAAGCCAGAAATATTAATCATGTAAATTATTAAGTGAACGCAATCAGTGTGTGTGGTGCTCTTTTCTGAATTTATTTTTATTGTATTATTATTAATAAACAACTTTTCGCTTTCTAAATTTTAATGTCAAATAGATAAGTAATTCCTTGATGAGCAAACAGAAACAAATTAAATGATCATTAATTATGATAAATATTTAGAGCACAAGTTGGTACTATATATATAGAGGAATAAGTATTTTGTATATTAGATGCATACATAGCATTGTTATAAGTGTCAATGTATAAACTCTCACATTATTAAGATTAGAGAGCTTCATAATCTTTTAAATAAATGAAAATCTATTTTTGTCACCAATTAATTGATTTCAATAGTGAGACTTCAACATGGTATTAGAGCTAAGCCCATAATTAATGGGCCGGCCTATTACTCCGATACCTGAAAATTGATCAGCCCATGACTGATGGGTTATACCTCACGATTTTGGATATTCACGTTCCAATAATCACCTATTATTTTTATCTTAATAAAAAAGTGTTAGTACCACCTCATATTATTTTTAATAAAAAAAAATTCTAGCCAACATTGCATTAGATAAATTTATCTCTTATAGATTTTTTTTTTGTCTTCTCTTTTTTATTAATAAAATAAATTTAATAACATGATAAAATTAATTAATTAATCAATCAACAAAAAAAAAAAAAAAAAAATTATACATCCATTCAATTTTAAGCATGGTTAATGATGATAATTGGCGATTCTTGAACCAGTCTAATTTTTTCATTAACATCAACAAAGTACTTCTGCTAAGGATTTTTTTTTTTTTTCTCTCATCTAAGTGATAAACTCCACTCAATCAACTAAAGAATATAAGTGCATTAAAAATATCTAAAGTATATGCCAAACAAATTACGAACGTGTTGCAATGATACTTGATCTTTCTGTTTAAGTAGGGATCCGGATGTCTAATCCTGTTGGATAATTTTCCTTTTGTTTGAATAATTTGGTTCACGTTATATCGGGTCCGGTCGGATCTTACACGATCCGATGCTTTTACAAAACTAAAATAAAATTAATTACATTTTATCACATAAACTACCACATGTTTTGTAATAATTTCTATAAACTATCAAATTAATTAGGCACATAACTCCTTATTTGAATCATAATTAGCAAATAACCATCACTCGTCTAAATTATCCATTAACTCATGAGAGACTAAATTATTCTCAATCCAAGTTTTTTTTTTTTTTAATAGTTTCTTCTTTTTACATCTTTTTCTTTTCATTTTCTATGAAACTAAACTCTTTATATTGATTAAATTTTAGCATACATAAATAATATTTGAATCATTAATAATTTATACTTCATTTTTATAATATTTACATTATTAATGGATTTACAAATGTTATTTTTCTCATTAATAAACTATACAAGTTGTTTCAACTTGCATTTTAGTGATAACATTTTCATTAAAAAAAAATTATTTTCTTATTATTGTATTACATATTGGGCTAGTTATTTGTTAATTATGATTAAAATAACAGGTTATTTGCCAAATTTGACAGTTCACTGGAGGTTAATACAAAACGGGTAATAGTTCATGGGGATAAAGTGCAATTGACCCAATAAAATTAAAAAAATCACCTAATTAAGCTTTCTCTCTCTTTTAAATCATTGTCTTAGGGACTTTTTGTGTTGAAGGGATGAGATTAAAAATATCATTTAACATTGTCTAGCAAGATTTGAGAAAAAGAAAAAGAAATTAAATATGAAATACATTTTGGCGAACTATATATGATTTGTTCTAGGTTTCTTTTGTCACAACCTCAACAAATTTACAAATCAAGTCCTCCGGGATAATAGTTTGTATACAATCCATGGTGTGGAATGGTTCACATTTTTTGGTTTTAAATCTAAGAAGAAAGAGAAGGAATGGAGAGAGAAAATATATAGTTTGATATGAGAGAGATTATAGAAGAGATTTATGGGTAGTTAATGAAATTAACTAATTCAATGCAAGATTGGGTTAGTCACTTGAGTTAGTTAAGTTTAGTATTAGGTTAACTCATATTGACTGTAATTTTGATATAGTTTATTTAAATACATGATAGTTATTATTTAGTTACTGTGAGAATGATGTGGTAGAGTAACTCTATGTAAATTTTTATACAATTAATTTATCAATTTATAGCAGGAAGATTCCTATTACTCATCTAGTTAACAAGATTTTCTATAATGTAAATCGACAACCGAGAATCACGAATCTCGTCAGGTTGCTGTTGGAAGAAGCTCAAACAAGCACCAAATAGTTTATGGCCTAGTTTGGCTCTGTATTTGCACACTGTGTTTGGTATTTGGGAGCTGAAAAGTGATTTTGGATTGCATGTGAAATTGTCCAAAATGAATTTTATCTTTCTTTCATTTTTGGTGCTTTTTTTTATATACCATTAATTTGGTTACACATTAGAGGGTCTACCTAATACTATGTTAAGGGTTTGGAAAGGGGGAGGAGGGAAAGACTTTGTCGTGATCTGTCATGCTTATCTTTTTGGTGCCCTTGGTTTCACTTCTGATAGTCTTTTTTATATCTTTTACACCATATAAAACACTTATAAAATTATGTAACCAAACATCTTACTCAAGGTAAAAATCATTTTTCAAGTAAAGTAACCAAACATAAAAATAGATTTTGTCAAAATCAATTCTCCAATAATCATTTTTGGCAAATCAATTCTTTAAAACACTGTTTTGCAAACGCCAAGCCAAACTAGCACCATGTAGACTATCCAAACCCATCTCTAACTTAACCCCAAAGATGTAAGCAAGGTCGATCTCCAGAAACAAGTAAATTTTACAAGAGAAAAGAGATAATAAAACTTTTATAACTTAATTAATAATAATCCATTTAAAATTTATCATACAACACATAAATAACGTAAATTATTGATAACGTAAATTATCATACAACAAAATTACCTTGGCTTTTCTATTTTTCTCTATACGTGCATTACTTTTGTGCATCTTTCAAGTGTTGTTTTTCACATTCTAATTTTGTTTCTAATGAATAATTATTACATTATCGTCTTGTTGTTACCTGTTACGTAATTTAAAAAGAAACTTGCAGAAAAAAAATTATAAATTAATATTTGATACAATATAAGAAATACAATTGCCTAGAAAGGAAAATCTTTAAAATTAGTAAATTACAATACGAACCGGCCCATTGCAACACTTAAGTCGTCCAATTGTGTAGTGTTATACTAATTTCGTTTTTGAGTAGGAATTAGTCCCTCACTCCATTCCTTTTCAAAATCTCAAATTATTTTGAATTTTTGGGTCAAAACCAAACTATTCAATTGGGCTTCTTATGAATCAAGATGGTCCCTTATCTACCCTTAAGTGAAATTATTTTCATTTAGGAAATTTATTTGGATAAAGGATTTGAAATCTAGGGATTTGATATTCATTTTTTAAATTCATCAATTACCAAAATTTAAAATTTATTGATTTACATGTTATTTGTATATATACAATAACTAAATGAGAGCATTTAAAATCCCAATCTTTTTAAATTCATTTAATATTGATACTATATGTCATTTTCTTATTTGCTGATAATATAAAAATTAGATACACTAATAATGTATCACATATTAAATACATATCGAATACTTAAACAATAATTATGATTTTAAATACATATCAAATACTTAGACAATAATTATGTAGAATACAGTGCTTAATTTACAATGAAAGTTAGAAAACGAAGCTTCAATTTTATTTCTTTATGCAACTGAAATTTACGAAACACACAACTGTGTATGGCACAAATATAAAACCAGCATGAAACACACAACTGCACCTGCCTGCAGGAGATGCTAGGCACACCATCAACATTATTGTGTTTGAGTACTTTAACTTTTCACCTTTATATCCATTATTTTCAGATACAACACTTAGAAAATATTCTAACAAGTGAAGAAGAAAAAAAAGACGTTGGAGAATTCTTATCTTCCTCTTCGGCATTGCTGGCCCATTCCTCAGCCTTTTTGAACCTGAACGTGAATGGTTTTATTTCATCACTCAGAGCCAAGTGTCTTTTCCCATCCTCATCAATATATATCCCAAGTGCCCTGCACAAAGTTGGGACATCCGACTCCGTTGGACAGAAAACAATCTTGTAATCGCTTTCCCCATCTTGCTCTATTGTAAATAAACTTGGAATTCTTTCGGATCCCGGTGTTTCAACTCCATTAGTACTCACAAACCTCACCCCGGTTAATTCCTTGACAAGCTTCCACACCATGGATTGGATACAAACTGTTATCCCGGAGGATTTGATTTGTAAATCCGTGGAGGTTGTGACAAAAAGAAACTTGGAAAATACAGATGAAAATAAAAATGGCCTGCCATTTGAGATTTCCAATCCTTCTTGGTTCACGTAGAGTGGGCATATGGTGTTGTTGTTAATGGTGCCAAGATTAAGCCCACCACCAAAGCCTCTAAACGCTGGCAAGATATAGTAATTGACACCCCATTGGAGTGGCTCACCATCTATGTCCATCACTGTTTCAGCTGAAGCTACCAATGGTTTTGTGGTTAGGACAAAGAAAAAGAAAGAGAGAACAAACAATGCAGGCTTCATGATTAATTGTGTAATATGGTATGAATGGCTTTGTTTTGTAGTGTGTAAATGAGAGCGGGGGAGCTTCAATTTATAAACCTAATTAAGGGGCCAAGTTGGCAAGTTGTACGTAGGCTATATATATATATATATATATATATCTGTGTGGTTTATTATTAATTTTATCCAAGTTCATCATAACACTTGCAATTCAAAATGTTAAAATACTGGTTCCATTTGGTAAGTTGTATATATTTGTTTTTCTTTTGAAAAGAAGATTATGGATAACTTGCTCTATTATTCTATTTCCTTACATGCGCTGCCTCTGTTTTGTCATGTACTTGCACCGAATCACAAATGTGATGAAAACGATGAATTTTTTAAGCAAGACCCGGGCCGCCAGAGATAGTTCGCCAAAATATATTTCATATTTTATTTTCTCTTCTTTTTCCGAAATCTTGCTAAACAATGTTAGATAATTTTTTTAAACTCATCCCTTTAACACAAAAAATGTCGCTAAGACAATGATTTAAAGAGAGAAAAAGCTCAATGATTTTTAATCTCATCCGAACAAAAGGAAAATTATATTCATTGACATCCGGATCACTATTTAAATAGAATGAGCAAATATCCATTGCAAAACATTCATAATTGTTTGGCATCTATTTTAGATATTTTATCTTGTAATTAAATTTATTTTAATTAATAAAAAAAGAATGTAAAAAAAAAAAAAAAAAACTAGAAAAAGATAAATCTAATGCAACGTTGGCTAGAATTATTTTATTAAAAATAATGAGGTGGTACTAACGGTTTGTTGAAATTATCCAAATGGGTGATTATAAATTTGTCGGAATAGAAGTCCAAGTCAAGGTCGACGGGCCTAAAAAGAAACCCAAACACTTGGAAAATGAATTCCAAATCATGTTACAGAATATAATTGCTGACATGTATTAACATATACTTGCACTCACAATGACAACTAATAGAATTCTCAGTTATGAATTGTTTCGTCGATATTTTTACTTATGTAGTTGTGTCTTTCAATTTGTGTTTCTTGTTGTATTGATTTTATAGAAGAAATGTAGGAAATTTTGTTCAAAACTTTAAAATATACCATTTAAGTAATTTATCATCTTGTTTTGTTGCATCATAAATATAACATGTTCAAAACAATTCTACCTCACTACTGCTTAACCGAATCAAGACTTCATGATTCAGTTCTTTTTTCTTTTGATAAAATCACACAATTTATATATGTTTTTTAATAGGAACTGCTGGGCACTCCCAACACTTTGCCTTTAGATTTTTAATTGCATAGGAAGTACGTTTTATTTATTAATATATATTTAGTTTGTGTTTGGTAAATCAGATAAACAATCGGATAAAATATTTTCATTTTACTTGGTATAATCAATTGTTTGATGCATGTTACTGGATATGACCAAAAAAATACCAAATGTGGCTTTATAATGTTTTTGGTTGACTGAAGACAGATAAAATAAGTAAACATTGAACCAAAAAAGAAAATTCTCAAATTGCTTCAATCCCGTTAACTTTCTACGTCGACTCTTTTCCGTCACAGAAATGTATCTTTTTATTTTATTTTTTTATTCTTATAAACATAAAATTAAAAGTATACAAAAAAATAATATTATTTCTTTTACTAAAAATATATAATACATGACGTTATTTCAATTGCCACTGAAATATATATATTTTTTTTTAACATCAAACATATCAACCCATATAAGTGTTCCCATACCTGCATAAGGTAGAATAATTCACACATGTATTGCTTGAAATATTAAAAGCATCTAGGCAGTACACTACATAACATGGGAATATATAAAACAATTTATTAAAATATTTTTTTGGTAGAAAAACAATTTATTAAATTAACCTTAGACCCCGTGCATACTAAGAAAATTAGAATTAAAAAGCTAAAACTTAAAGGAATTAAAGGTATTTAGGTGTCAAATATTATCAAAATTACTTTATAAAATAATGACAGTTAAAAGTGTCTAACAAGTCTTTTTATTTATATATAAGATTTTTCTAACGAATTTTCTAAGGACACTTGTTATGCTGCAATAAATATGATTTTTGGAAATTGAAACTTTTCAAAAATAGTAATTTATGCATTAAATAACATTAAAATCTTTATCATCTATCATAATAAATGTTACAATATTTCTATATAAAAGAATTTTAACAAGTGTTAGGGCACCGTTAGAAAAATCTTGATATATATATAATGACAAACCAACTCAAACAATTACAGATTAATGAACCTTTGTTTTCCTCTCCATGAGGCTTTTTTCTCCTCTGCTTGAGGCGTCCTTTCTTCCTAGCCTAAATCTTCCATTACAGCGCAACCTTCCATGATTCCATTCCCACCCTTCATTAATCACTCGACTATAATCAGTTTTCTTTTTAATCATAAACTCATCATTGTTTTCTACCCAATGGAACCAGTGACACCAAACATTAGTAGGAAAGATTATTTCCAACAAGTTCAATGCTACATGTACAATTCACAATGTTCTCACAAATGTTTGGAACAACCCCATAGGTTTACACAGTAGAAATGGGAGATCAGTTATACCAATTTTTTCTTTGAGGATGAAGTTGATTGTTGGAGAATTCTTAAAGGTAGTCCATGGCTTTATAAGAATCAACTCCTTCAACTACAAGGATGGGAGATGGATATTGACAAGGTGAAGGCAGCATTTACCCATGCTCCTCTTTGGGTGCAGCTATGGGGTTTACCTCCCCCATTGTTGCACAGAAAAAATGGGTTGGAAGCTAGGAAGCCTCCTGGGGACTGTCTCTCAAGTAGAATTATTCCAGGTACGAGGAGAGAAATGAAGGATTATTAAGTGTCTAGTGCAATGGGATTTAAGATGAAAACTCAGGAAGTCCATCGTAGCAAATGATGTCTTTGGTGAGAGCCACAAGGTCCAATTACAATATGAAAAACTCCTTACATTCTGTTTCTTCTGGGGACTTACTGGACACGATGAACGGAGCTGCAATGCAAAACTCCAGGAGGAGATGCGTGGGATTGCATGCACTTTGTTGTATGATAATTCTCTGCGAGCAAAACAAGTGGGGTGGCAGACTAAGCAGGGACAATCTAAAACCCCAATGGTTCCTAGTTCAGCTAAGAAGCAGGCAGACGAAGTCCACTCTTTTGTGGCGGCTATTGGAATTGTCAGTGACAAGTTCGGCCTTGGACACGTCTCACCAGTTCATTGGAACAAATAGGTTGAACCAGGGGGCTCAAGGAGATGAATGCGCCAACGAGAAAGGCGAGAACTAATTTTCAAAATTGAAGGATAAGTACTCTAATTTGAATGAGCTGATGGAAAGGGCAGAGAGTTTGTTTATCTCGTGATTTCAAACTTGATTCTAATCCTACTGCAAGGACAGGCAGCTTGTCTAACTATACTTGTGGAAAGAATCCAGTTACACATCATACGGGACTCCAAGAAATTGGGGATTCTGACATTGTTGAAATTCACAATGGACAAAATCAGGTAATCCACTCTATTAAAGCTAGTGAGATTCACGTGGGTGTCTCAGAAGAACCACATGTAATTCATAATATTATCCCACCGGGCCCACTTGCAAAGACAGCAACAGAGAATGAACCTATACCGGAATGCAACAACGTAGCGTCCACTATAGCCATGCAGAAGTCTCATGAAACCAATAACCCTTATCCAGTGATTATCCATGTATGCTTGATGACCACTGCTAGCAATATAAATTCCATACAGCTTCCCTTGGAGCTCATCATCTCTTTCCCTTCCCCACTTAACCATTTCATGCTGTTGCTGATCAGCCTGTGCTTGACACAGATGGTGAGCCACTCCAGTGGTTTACTAATTACTATATATATCTTACCCTATATTTGGGGACCTACTGGTGGTGGCCTTAGCCTTGGCACCCATAGAAACCAGTCCTGCACACTCTGTCACCCAAGAAACTTCCGAAGTTGAAAGGGGCTTCCTAGTAACATTTTCACCTGTGTCATCAGAATTACCTTTCGTCACCACATCCACTAATGTTAACATCCAGACGATAGCGCAAACAGATTGTGTAGACTCCCCGAGTGTGGAGGATTATCAAAGAATATACAGGGGTGTGATTTCTGGGTACTGATGGTATTCCATCACCAGGTTTCCATCACCAGGTTTCCATCACCAGGTATTGAGGGAATCGATAGCATGTTTAAGATAGAGAGGTCAGGAGAAGAAGCTGAAATTGTTGCCTACAATCTTGGTTTCTGTCCTAGGATTGTCCTAACTATATGTAATACTCTTGGATTGTATTCTGATGTGGAGGAGCAAAAGATATGTGGCCATGAGTGATAAAATCCAACCATTCATATTTGTGTTCCAAAAGGCTTCTCCAGCTTCTTCAACTTCCTCAAACTATATTCAAAGTGTTGCATGAGGCGATTACGATTACTCAGTGCATAGAGTGGGCAGGAGTTGTTGTTATGGGTGCCAAGGCTAAGACCACCTCCAGTAGGTCCCCAAATATGTGGTGAGACATAGTAATTATTAGTCCACCAAAGTGGCTCACCTTCTGAGTCCAGCACAAGCTCAGCAGAAGCAAGAAATGGTTTTGTGGTTATGAAGGAAAACAAAATTATATAGGCAGAGAGAGCTAGTAGTAGTGGCTAGTTTTCTTCATTTTCTTTTTTCTTTGAATCTGTTGGTTTGTAAATGAGTTAGTGATCTCGAAAGGAAGCAGTATGGAATTTATAGTGGTATCTCCTAGATACTCACAAGGCATGTGGATAACCACTGAAAATATTTTAGTTTCATGGAACACGTTTGTAATTATTTGAAGGCACTTTGACATTTATAGTTGTTAGGTATTTAATTTTTGTCAATTTTATTATAAAAGTATCTTTTCGATCAATTTCATCTCAAAATTTTAAAAAATTTTATAATGTGTTCTTCAAATCTAACACTACTAATATTTTGCATGAAATAACTTATACGAATAAAAATATTTTATTAGGTGTCACATATATGTTGAGTTGACGAGAAAACATAAGTAATTGTTTCTAAAATATCGTTTTTTGATTTCATATTAAATCTATTATTTTGACCTGATTGCTAATCAATTTCAATATTTTTAAATTTTTTGAAAAAGAAAGGAACGAGAGAGTGTAAGCTTGCAAAAAAATTGAAGATGAAATTCACAAAAAAAACAGTTCGTGTTGTCATAAAAAAAATTTAGAAAATACATAAAAAAAATAAAATAATAAGAATGACTTGCCATTGTAATTTTGATCGGTTGCCAAATCAAGTCAATTTCTAATGAATAATGTTTCAGTTGTGTAGTATTTCAAATCAAAAGCTAAAACACTACATAGCTGAAACATTATTGTGAGCTTATATCTAGACTCCTTATTTTTTTATGGATGCACGTGGTGGATCAAATTATGAGTTTTTGATTTATTAGTTGTAAATGTTCTATTGTGGGTGGAGAAAGGAGAGACATAAGAGGAAATAAGAGAAGAGAGAAGAGAGAGGAGAGAGGATTTGTTGTCTTTTGATGAAGGGTTTATGAGCAATTATATAAATTATAAACGTCAATATAATTGATAGCTACTGGAACATATTTAAAAAAAATTATAATACTTTTTTATATTTTTCGCTTTACACATGTCGTTCAAAAGAGATGTCATTAGTCCACCCATGCTCTAAACTTTTATGGTGCATAGAATGAGTTTTCTATATAAACTCTTTATGCAAATAAATAATTTATTAAATTACGTTTTACACAAAGCATAAGCTTATATTACAAAGTTGTAATGTCAAATCAATTATTGATTTAACCGATAATTATAACATAATTAAATTATTGTCTACTAAAATTTGAGTGCTTTCCAATATAAAAAGGTATTATAAATATTATATAATAACTAATTGGATAGGATTATATATTTGATGTTTTGAAATTCATTAAAAATTATGATATAGTAATAAAGTTATATTCGTGAAAAATAAATTAAAAATAAAATAAAAACTTCAAATACTATATACATTATAATTGAACATGACTTGCTTTTTTCGATGTTGTGTCATGAAATATGAAATTTTAAATTAGAACATCGATTTCTTGTTGTCATAAAACTAAGAAAATAACATATTCCACCTCAAAAACTAAGAAAACGCAAATAGAACTTGAAAAGAGACTAACACTTTATATAGTAAAGTTTAGAACATGAAATATTGAGAGAATATGAAAAGAATAATTTATTAGATTAAAAGAATGTAAAATTAATGAGTAGAAAATATGTTTAAAATGGAAGAGATGAAAAGTTTTTTCAATTATAATTAAATTTTGGAAAATAAATAAGCATCCTGATCATTATAAATAACTACTTAAAATATGACATGTGGAAATAATACGAAAAAGTAAACAAAACATGAGAATTTTTGTAAATGAAATGATTGAGAAATTAATAACATATTTTTTAGATCTTTTGAGAGTACGAGAGTGTAAGTTTTTTTTTTAAAAAATAAAAAATTAAGGCGAAATTCACAAAAAAAATTCAGTAAATGTTGTCATAAAAAGAAATATAGAAAATACAGGTGAAAATAAAAATCGCCTTCCATTTGAGACTTCCAATCCTTCTTGGTTCACATAGAGTTGGCATATAATATGGTGGTGTTGTTGATGGTGCAAAGTCTAAGCCCACCACCAAAGCCTCTAATTAATGGCTGCCTAGCAACAAATGGTTTTGTGGTTAGGACAAAGAAAAAGAAAGAGAGCAAAAGCATTTATTGATCAAGCTTCGTCTTCTTGTTAATGGTTTCTGTTTTTTTAATGTAAGATCACCTACTATGTGAATTACATAATAAATTCTCATCCTGAAGATGTGATATAATTATTTTTTTACTCCTAAAAGGGAAAAAAAAAAAAAACTAAATCTATTATATTTTTAGAGAAAAAAGAAAATAAAAAAGTATACACAGATAACTAAATTTTTAAACGACTGTTGTGGTCTAATAACTTAGAAAATTCGCATTTTACGTTATTTAAGATTTTTCCTATAATCTCTAATTGGATATCTTTAATAATGAGAATATTATTAAAATGATAAAGAAATAATCTCATATTCGTATTTCATTAAATTTAAGATATTTTGAGCATTTGGATATTGATAGCATCTTACCACATTCATTTAATTCTTTAGTAAAAGCTAATAGTAATGACATGTATTATATTTAATGATTTTAGGCATGTTAAATTGACCATATTATTTCATCATAAGATAAAAAAATATGGCGATATCTTGACTTGGTTAATTAATTACATAAACATTACGTATTGAGATTGATTTCAATGCTCGATTTATGCACAAGAAGACAATGACATCTAACCATAAATTAAAATAATTTTTTAAAATGGAAGTCTTAAGTATACTAGTTAAGGTATAGTAAATATATTAATAATAAATTTTGTAAATAATACAAAATCATAGTCAATTATTATAATAAATATTATAAATTATTACAAAAATTTTAATTTTAAATATTAATAATGACTCATTCATTAGAAAAATTCTTTCAAAAAAATTTAAATTACTAACAAATGATTCCAAACAGGTCCAATTGATTTGTCCTAGGACCGGGCTACATACTAAATAGCTATGAATTATTCTTAGGGGAATCAATTAAATGTGCTAAAATTATTTCAAACGTGATCCATGAAACTTCATTTTATGGCAAGAAGACAATTGCGGCAGGCTAACTATAGATAGAAAAACAAATCCATGATTACAAAGCTAATTACTTATTTCTAACATTGACCCGTTAATAGGTATGCTCGACCCAAGACTTTCAGGGATTAGGTGTGTAAGATTTAATTGGATCCATTGTATTTAAATTTAAGTGGGCCCCAATTTGATGATATGATGAGACAATGGACTGGTTGGTGAGTAAGATTTGTAAGTCAACGCCAAAGTCACATCTATCTTGTGATTTTCATTTGGAATTCATTTGGTTTTGTTTTTCAAGTTCTAATATGATTCTTTTCTTTAATGATATTGAAGGTCCTTTGATTGCAGCATGCGACGCGGGTTCTGGGGGTTCTAAATTATGGGTTCTTTTTATTTGGAATCAAAAAACGGTTCGTTTGACACATGAACTTTGTTAAAAGACATACATAAACTTTGCATTTAGGAATGCAGGTATATGTGTTTCAGAAAATACGTTTCACCATAACCATCCTTAGAAAAATACCTTCCAAGACCCTTACACAAAGTTGGGATATTAGAGGGACAGAAAACATTGTTGTAGGCAGGAAGTGATGTTCCAATACTCTCAATCACGAGTGATTCCTTCAATCCCAGTACCATTAGTAGACACAAGCCATAACCCAGTTGATTCCTTCACAAGCTTCCACACCAGGGATTCTATATAGACTGTTTCATTAATCGTCTGGTTAAAGGAGTGTTTGTGGTGACCGGAGGACCAAAAGAAAATACAATTATATAAAATGGAGGTCTTTCCTTCACTACTATTACTACACTTTCAAAAATGAGAGAGGATTAGTTGTCTTTTAATAAAGGGCTTATGAGCAATTATATAAACATCAATGGCAACCAATAACTAAGGTAACATATTTCAATAATTTTTATGATACTTTTTTACACTTTTCGCTTTACACATGTGGCTCAGAAGAAAGTCGTTAGTCCACCCAAGCTCTAAACTTTTTTGATGCATAGAATGAGTTTTCTTTATAAAACTCTTTGTGCAAATAAATAATTTAAATATTTACTTAATAATTTATTTAATTACATTTTACACAATGCATAAGCTTATATTACAAAGTTGTAGAGTCAAATCAATTATTAATTTAACTAATAACTATAACATAATTAAGTTATTATCTACTAAAATTTGATTGCTTTCCCATATAAAAAGGTATTATAAAAATATATAATATCTAATTGGATAGTATTATATATTTTAAGTTTTGAAATTCATTAAAAATTATGATACAGTTATATTCATCAAAAGTAAAATTTAAAAAATAAATACTTGAAAAACGATATACCTTAATTTAATATGAAATATGCATTTTAAACTAGAGCGTTGATTCACCTCAAAAACTAAGAAAACGCAATAGAACTTGAAAAGAGACTAGCACTTTATATAATAGAGTTTAGAAAGTAAGTAAGTACTATAAACATTGTAAATAACCACTTAAAATATGATATGTAGAAAGAATCTGAAAAGTTGAACTGAACAAGAGAATTCTAGTAAATGAAAGAGAGCACAAGCATTAATTGATCAAGCTTTGTCCTCTTGTAAATAGTTTTTGTTTTCTTAATGTAAGATGCTACTAAGTGAATTACATAATAAATTCTCATCCCGAAGATGTGATATGATTTTTTTTTTCATTTTGTTTTAATATGAAACAATCTAATTTATTTTTACTCCAAGAGGAAAAAAAAAAAAAACTAAATCTATTATACTTTTAGAGAAAAAAGAAAATAAAAAAATTATATATGGATAACTATATTTTTTAACGGCCATTATGATCTGATAATTTAGAAAGTTTGCACTTCATGTTGTTTAAGCCTTTTCTTTTCTAACCGAAAATCTTTAATAATGAGAGTTGTAATGAAGTGATAAAGAAATAATCTCATATCCATTTTTCATTAAATTTAAAATATTTTGAGTATTTGGATATTAATTGCATCATTGTATATTCTATAAATTCTTTATTAAAAACTCTGTATTATATTTAATATTTGGGTGACCTTATTGCCACAATCATTTTACTTATTTCCGTAGCCTCATAAATACAATAATATTGAACTAGAAAAAAGTGCTCTTATAATGACTCCTCATTTTTTAACTCTCTCTTTGTTTTTCTCTCTCTCTCTTTTTTTTCCCCTCAATTTTGAACCCATTTGTTTTTTATCGACCATCAATCTCTCTCACTCATTAGCTCATTTTCTATAATTTAGATAACGGTCAAGTTCTACAAATCTCAGACTTACACCTTCACAAATGGCTGCAACTTGCTTCTAAAATTATCTTGTTGACCATCTTTCTGTTTCTCTATCTTTTTGAGGAAAGAAGAGAAGAACACATTTGACCTTAAAAATATGCCTGATGAATAATCTTTTAAGTTAAACCTGTATTTGTGGATGGCTCCTCATCTCGTAGTTAATATATATTTCGCTTTACAAACTTGAAAAGAAAATCAAATCTATTGTTTTATTTTGTTAGAAAACAAATAAAGAGTTCTGAAAAAAAATACAGTTAAAACAAGTTTTCCAAGAAGTTTTGAAATTTAATTTTACTAATGCATGATTACTTGTTTGTTTCTTGACAAAAAAATAATCATATAGAATGAAGGCCAAAGAGCTAGATACTAGTAGCTAGTATGTTAGTCATTTATAAAAGAAAATTAGAATTGGATGTATAATGACCCAAAGAAAGATCTCATTGAATTCGTTTTAACTGGGTGAGTAGTAAGTATTATATTGGTTTTGCAGGCAACTGCAAGAAAAAGAAATGGGGGAGATGAAAAAGACTAGTGCAAAGGTCTATGATTGTAGATTTTGCTCCTCAAATTTTGCAAATCTCAGGTTTTTCGAAAATGTTTGAGTAATTCATCATTATGGTGTTTAAAATCTGTCAAGCATATGACGTAAAAGAAGTAAAGTTTTGATCAAAGTGGCAGGGACCTGATAAGAAAGAGACATTGTTGTTGGGTAAATAAGAAAATCGGTTTCCAAAACAAAGGAAAAAAAATATATATAAATAAATGAGAAGTCATTAAGGGATAGTATTGTCTTGTAAGATATTATTATATTTATGTGGCTGTGGAAATAAGTAAGATGGTTGTGGCAACAAGGCCAGCCTTAATGTTTTCAGACATGTTAAATTAACCATATTATTTCACCAAAAACATAAAAAAACGTCGTGATATCTTAACTTGGTTAATTAATTACCCATAAACATTAGGTATTGAGTTATTTCAATGCATTTATCTCAATTTAAACAATAAGACAATAGCATCTAACTAGAAATTAAAACAAGGAATTGTTTTACTGGGTGTCTTAAAGACACTCGTTAAGATACAATAAATATAATATAAAATATTAAAAATATGGTCAATTATGATAATAAATATTACAAAATATCACGAATTTTTTATTTATAAAATATTAACAATGACCTCTAAAATATTCATTAGAAAAATCTTTATAACAAATCTCATATCCGTATTTTATTAAATTTAAAATATTTTAAGCCTTTGAATATTAATAGCATCTTAGTATATTCTGTTAATTCTTTATAAAAAATAATAGTAATAACATGTATTATATTTAATGTTTTTAGGCCTCATAAATTGACCATATTACTTCACCAAAAACTTATAGTAAAAAAAAAAAAAAACGTGGTGATATATTATATTAGTTAATTAATTACCTGAAAACATTAGGATTTGAGATTGATTTCAATGTATTTATCTTGATTTATGCAAAACAAAATTAATAAATATTATACAAATTATGATTAATTATTATAATAAATACGCAACAAAAGTTCCGTCAATTTGTCCCAGGACCAAGCTACATCCTAGCTATCTATGAATTAGCGAATCAAATGCACTAGCTAAAATTATTTCAAACGTGTTCCATCAAACTTCAAATTATGCACAAGAAGACAATTGCGGCGGGCCAACTAGATGGAAAAACAAATGCATGTTTACTAAACTAACTTATTTCTAACATGGTCCCGTTAATTGGTATTATTCCAATCAAGACTTTCAGGGATGAGGTGTGTACCATTTGATTGGATCCATCGCATTTAAATATAAGTGGGCCCCAATTTGATGGTGTTGATGAAACAATGGACTGTCATATAATTTCAGCACGTGCTGTAAACACGTCAACTATTACCGGGAATCTGTTTATACATATAATGACAAACCAACTCAAACAAGTTAAAATACAAAAGGCATTAGTAAGTACGTTTATGACAATAATATGTGTGGCCATGGTTATGTACGTACGTTTAAGCATGAAAACAAGCAAACTCATCTGTATGCGGTCCTGCTCCTTACATCCTTGTCTGCTCATATTTTTGTCCTTGTCTTTTTCTTTCTCAATCGGTTTCAGTTTTCTTCTTATTTGTTGCCTAATCCAATCTTTCTAGGTTTTTGCAATTGGCCATCACCTCCTCATATTCTTTCCCCAGAATTTAAAAGGTTATCTCCGTTGAGCTATAAGAAAAAAAATAGTTTCAAATGGATCAGATTGTGCCGAATTTTGAACCATTACCAGATCCTATGATATAAGATTGGATGTTTTTGACTCTTGATGAATCAGGCTTTGTACATTGAGTTAGGTCAAGATTCCTACAATTTGATTTATCGAGTCAGTCGGAATGACTACTTGTTGTTTTGTTAGGTAAGATCAGGTCATTATCATCACTAGTTTTATAATATATTTTACAAAAGAGTGACATTATTGCCACATCAAAAAAATTATACCAACTACTTAAAAAGGAATTATGTAAATAGACTAAATTATCCTCCAATATTAAATCACTGCCCCTTAGCTTCTCCTACATCTTTCTTTTCATTCTCACTCTATGTAACACACAACAATATTAAATCATAATAGCACTAGCCTTGAAGTTGACTTGTAAATGGGTTTTTATTAGAAGTTGCCCTTAAACAAACCTAGTTTCTACTTTTTCAACTATTATAGATAAATTCTTAGCCAAAAAAAATTATTATTATTATAGCTAAAATTTAATAGTCAAAAATCTTAGAAACCAAAAATTTCTTAAATATATTCATTCTCTCATTTAAGTTGCAGATGCCTCCGGCCCCTACCACACACGCAACAACAAAAAAATAGTAACTTTTTTATGTTCACATTCATGCGAGGGTATAATTATTAGCCCAGCGTCATAAAGATTCCAAAGGACATACTGAAATGTTTTTGGAAAAATAATGAAACTTTTGTTACCCTCACATGTCATTTTGATCACAAGAATTTTCAATATCAAATTATATATTAAACATTTTTTTTTTTTTAATAAAAGACAAGAAAGCCAGAATTATTAATTAATATGAAGATTATGTGGCAACATTTTAACGTTGGGCAATCTAATACCACTTGTTAATATATTTTAATTATGTGGGGATAAGGTTTGTGAGGTCAAAGTCACGTAAGCGTGGAACACATGCAGATTTAGGTCATTGTTTTGGTAGTATATAGACGTGGCTGTAAACTTGGAGTTTTCTTTCGAGATTGAGATGTGTGTTTTATATAATATTGCAAGGTACATTTTGTCCTCTAATTAATTAAATATTTTTTCGTTCCAAAAACAAAAAAAAAACTCTCTAGAAGTAGCTTTTTTTAAATCTTTACAGACAAAGAGACGTGTCATTATTTTAGTTGAGCATCTAAGAAGCAATGTTTGGTGACTTAATTGGCATAAGCAAAAAAAAGCAATTATTGTTTTTCAAATAATTAATTAATTAAAATACCTATACATTAGTTTTTTAGTTCTCGTTAACTTTTCTTTCTTAGAGAAAATAAGTAGTTTTAATAAATGATAATATTTTAATTTTAAAAAATCAAAATTTAAGAGAATAATGTCTTTTTTTTTTTTAATATAATATAAATAGATAGATATTATTCTTTAAATTAATTATCATCAAAAATGTAAAAATTATCATGTAATTTCAACACGTGCTGCATATAATAATTAAAACAGAGGGAACTTGTGATAAGGTTGGAACAAACCAAATACGTCAATTATGAACGGGGGAATCTGTTTATGAGAGAACTTGAGATAAGGCGGGACCACACCAAACACGTCAATTATGACCCGTAATCTATTTATAATTTATATATATATAATGACAAACCAACTCAAAGCACATACAAATTAATATAAAAACACAAAAAAAAAAGTAATAAGTAAAGGTGGTAACAAACCAAGCTTGAAATTCGTCAAAGTTTTGCATAAGCTCAAATTTAATTCGTATTCATCAAAGTTTGCAAATCTAGGCTGGTTAAGAGTTATCGATCCTAATACAAGGCACAAGCTTGACTCATCAAGAATTTTTATAAATTATAAAAAAAATTCGTAGTGAAGAAAAGTTAAACTTGAAACCTACTGTAAATTATTTGAGTAATATATCACTAAATCATATTATAATTTAGGTTAATTCTTATATATAAATATATTTATTATAAATTTATTTATAAATAATAAAAAATTATTAAACAAGTTAACTCATTAAATTTCGAGTCAAATTTTAAAAAGATTAAACTAGACTCGTTTTATTAAATAAATTTACAATAAATTTTAAACTAAAAATTCTAAAAATAAATCAAACTTGATTCAGATTTTTAACAAATTTAACCAATAAATCACGAGCTAACTCGTCTCTATATAACTATCACAGTATAATTTGTGTGGCCATGGTTATATATTAAAACAATTTTCTATTGTTTTTGGTAAAAGACAAGAAAGCCAGAAACATTAATTAATTTGAAGATTGTTTTGACGTTGGACAATTGACAACCACTTCTCAACATATGTGGAAAATCGAATCTTTCTTCTCTACTTTCCGCACCAAAAGCTGTCTTTTACTGGAAATTTTATTTTAATTAATTAAAAGACAAAGAAAGCCAGAAACATGCAAATTATTAAATGAACGCAATTAGCCTGTGGTGTTCTTTTCTGAATTTATTTTTAATGTTATTATTTATAAACAACTTTTCGTTTTCAAAATTTTATTGTCAAATAGATAAGTAAGTCCTTGATGAGCAAATAGAAACAAATTAAATGATCATTAATTATGATAAATATTTAGAACACAAGTTGGTATTATAAATGTTATGGAAATTAAATAAGATAAACGATAAGACAACTCTCCATTATTAAAAAATAAATTTAAATAACAATATTATATGTACTATATATAGAGGAATAAATAATTTTTATATTTGATACATAAATAGCATTATTATGAGGAAAGAAATTGACACAATATTAACCGCTTAAATATAAAATGTTTAATAGAATATATATACATTTTCTTTTAAATTTGGCTGACATGCCTGTCATTTTTTTTTACATGCATATTCTTGAAATATAATCCTGTTTAATGCGTCATATAATTCAAAGTTTACATCCACATTGATGCACTGTAAATACAAGCTCCTTAGAGCTAAGTCATGGACCAAGAAATACTAAGCCCGACCCAAGACTTTCAGGGATTAGGTGTGTAAGATTTGATTGGATCCATTGTATTTAAATATAAGTCGGCACCAATTTGATGATGATGATGAAACAATGGACTGGTGTGTAAGATTTGTATGTCAATGGCGACGAGGGTTCTGGGTTCTGAATTATGGGTTCTTATTATTTGGGATGAAAACACAATTCGTTTGACATGAATGAACTAACATCTTGTCTATCCATGAAAATACAGGTAATATTTTTATCACGTTTCCCTTTCTTAGGATATTGGGGCACAAAATATTTTTATGCTTTTTATATTTTAGTTTGATGTTATTTTTGTTTCTCCATCAGTTAAATTTTTGGACAATTTGAACATCCTCGAAATATGAAAAAACAAAGACTGTGGTTCTCATCTTGCCACAATCCAAATAGACCCTGAGAAGACAACATTAACAAAAAATTAAAAGCAATAATTAAGATGGTAAACAATGTGTCTGAGTGTTGTAAGTAAGCCTAAATTACATAAGTAACGTTATAAAATTGGACTAAAATTAATTAAAAATTTACAAGACCTCAATCTTTTAGATTTTTATTTATGGATTTATCTAATGGGTGTCCAAAATGTACTTGTTAAGCTACATTAACTACAGTCATTGAAAATTAAAACTTTCTATAAGTAGTAATTTATATAATAAATAGCACTGAAATCATGATAAATTACCTTAAAAAATATTACAAACTTTCTGTTTATGGAAGCTTAACAAGTGTCTTTTGGACACCTGTTAGTTAAATCCATAAATAAAAATCTAACATATGAGGTCTTACAAAATTTTAATTAATTTTAGAGTAATAATCGAAATTCTTGGTCTAGGCTCAACCTATGAATTAAAATACATGCATTTGATTAATTTCAAAAATTAGTAAATTCAAATCTATTATACAACCTAACTGTCCCATGAAGAGCACAATGATGATAGGAATGACACTAGATGATTGGCTCTCATATATGGACAGTAATTATGATATTAATTACATATCAAATACTTAGACAATAGTTATGATATTAATTACATATCAACTACTTAGGTAGTAATATAATAGGGTTTTTCTAATGAATACTCTAAGAACACTTGATAATATGTAATAAATATGGTATTTAGAATTTGAAATATTTTAAAAATAATAATTATTTATTACACAAAAATTATTGTCAACCATTACAATAAATTTGACAAGATTTTTATATTTATTACCTAGTAAGTATCCTAATGGTAGAAAATTTTATTGTAATAAAACTAAATTTGTCTTGTAGTTAATTATGTGGCGATAAGTTTTGTGTGGCCATAGTCACTTAAGCATGGAACACATGCAGATTTACGTCATTGTTTCTATTATACTCCTTTATCTCTCATTTTGAAGGTCGTCTTTTTCTCTTTTCTTTTTGATTGAAGAAAAAATAAAGCTTGACAAATGTTACATACGTGGCAACATTTTAATGTTAAGAAATAAATAAAATTATCAAACTTGAAAAATAGAGAAAGTAACACATAAAATCATCAACATAAAAATAAAAATATAATTTATGTGATGATGGCTATATGCTGATAGTCTATAAATAGTAGGTAGGTGATGAGAGGTTCATTCGTATACACACACACACACCAAGGCATTAATTAAAACAAGAAAAATGAAGCTAGCAGCTTTCACCATCTTCCTTCTCTTAGCCCTGATGATGTCCACAAAACCATCGGTGGTTCATGGACAAGTAGTGCTTGACGCAGAAGGCGAGCCACTCGAGTGGGACAGAGATTACCATATCTTGCCAGCTTCCTGGGGAATTGAAGGTGGCGGCATTTCCCTTGGATTCTATAACAACAGCAGATGCCCATTATATGTTGTCCAAGATCGATCCATCCTCAAAGACGGCATGGCAGCAGCATTTTCATCGAAAACTAAAGATCGTTTTGTCCGGGCATCTACTGATTTGTCCATCACAACCAGGGGTTCGATTGCTATATGTAGGGATTTATTGATGTGGAAACTTGTACATGAAACGGGAAGGCGTTGGCTAGTGAGTACTGGAACTCCTGAACCGGTAAATAGTTTGTTTCAGATTGTGCCTTACAAATCAAATTACTACACGATACGCTTCTGTCCAACTCCGACTGACATCCCAACTTTGTGTAAGGGACTGGGGCTTTATGTTGCTGAGGATAAGACTAGATATTTGGCTCTCAGTGATGATCTTAGACCATACTTGTTCAAGTTTAGAAAGGCTGTCGATCCCTATGCTGCACAGCCTTTAAAAACTGTGGTTTCAGTTTAAGATGAAGCAGCAGCATCTGCATCTGCATGCATGCAATAATTATAAGCGAATGGTAACCCGTGCATTTATGAATTGTCAATAATCTACTTAAATGCACAACCTTTGTATTTAACCTTTATTTTCTCGTATCGTATAAAGAAATAAAAGTTACCTTCGCATTTCTATATTTCCATATTTCCATATTTGACCTTTATATTCCTTCATTTTTTCTACTTTACTTCTTCTTTTCTCCCACTCTAAAATTATAGTTTCCTACAATAAATTAGGAAGATGATATGTAGACTACCCATTTTAATGGGTTAACGAAAATGGACCCTAGTGCTTGAGAAAAAACAAAATGTCACCTCACTTGTCTTATTTTTTATTTTCTGAACGTCTCAATTCTCAATTTTTGCTATTTTATCTCTCTTTGTATTTGTCTCTAACCTCAAGACTATTCATGCCTTCTCTTTTTTTGCTTCAGTTTTTACTAAGCTCACTTCAAGGCTTCAAGTAAATGCTGAGTTCTCAGATCTCAGGTAATTAACTTAAAAACACACCAACTTTTATCTTATGACATCAAGGTATTGTATACACGTTCATTGAACGCGGAGATTGACTCTTCATAAATCAAATCTTGATGAAATGGCACAAGTCTTACTCGATAAATTTTGGTTTGTACAGAATTCTTTCCCAACTGAAATTCAGAACAAGTTCTACCATTGATTCTCCAAATACACTATCAGACAGACTCATTAAGGTGAAAGTGTTAATAAGAACATAAATATAGCATTACACATTAGCCACAAATAAAAATATCACCTAGATCAAAAATTAAAAGAGAAAACATTAACAACCCAAAATCTAATCTGCGACATTCGTTAGTAGCTACCTTTGCATTAAAAGATATAATGAAAAGATAACACTCCTCACTGTTTCTTCTTCTTATTTTTTAATCTATGCTTATAAAAACCAATAGACTTTCCCGTTCAAATATGGTTAATACAAAAATGTTCACCTATAAATTTCTACCCAAGTGCTACTTCGGCAAGGTCATAAAGCTATATCAGAATTTCTTAGCAAACTCAGGGAACTGAAATTGTGTGTACAAAGTCAGTAATTATGTATTGGGAGAGATCCTTTCTTCAGGTTTCATTCATGCACGATGCAACTTTAAGTGTATGCCATTCATTATCCATTTCATAATCACCAAGAAAAACGAAGCAAGTCATTGTCCGTCGATTTGGAAGACTTACCTTCCAAATACATGTTTCAAACGAAAACCATCCAATCTAGAGGCTTTGAGAAAGATTTCCAGCTGCTTAAGCAACAACAAAGAGTAATCGGTGACCACTAATGGAACTGTCAAAATTGCAGTATGGACAAATTGTTTTCAAGAGAAGAATAAAATGAAAGCATTTGAGCTAACCCACTGCATTCTAGGAAAATATAGCAGAAGTTCGAGTGAAAAGGAATAAAAATTAACAAACATAAGTGTAGTTTATTTTTCAGTCAACCTATTTCAACCAAAATAGTATTTTGTCGTGTTTCAATACCCAAGACATGCACACTCTAAATTCTATCCTCAAGACAAAACTAAACAGAGTTAATGGTACAAATTACATAAAAGCAACTAAAAGCAAATCAACTCGGCTTTAAAACAGCTTCAATTCTCTGAATACTTCTTAATTTTATTGCAACTTGGGTTTCTTTGAACCCAAATTCACCTCAATTTCAAATTCTTTTACAAGACTTGAATAATAGAACAAAGAGAGCATGCCTTAGAAAACAGAACAATTAAAAAGCTCAAAAGGTCCAACCTCGTGAGTGCATCAAACACCACCAGCAATTCCTCTGTTATCACCCTACCACTTTTTGGCTAATTATCACCTTTGGTTGTACGCCCTCGCCGCTATCAAAATCAAAAAGTGCCCGTAAATAAAATCACACCCAAAAAAGAAAGAAGAAGAAGAAATTTGGAATTCTTTGTTTTCTGGGTACAGAAAAAAGAAAAACAAATTTTGAAGCACGTAAATCATACACAAAAATTTGAAACCCTTTTTACTCCGAAAGAATGTATACTTATTGAAAGGTTCCATGCTCATGTTTTTGAGTCACACTGGGAAAAAAGTTTTGGAGTTTATTGACTTTTTAATGAAGCTTTTCCGACTAATTCATTGACTCGAGCATTCCGTACTAATCTGTAATTGGATTCAACCGGAAACAGGAGAGAAATCTGCTATCGAAGATGTGCAATGCAATTAAACAGTGCACGCCTTTTGTAGAAGAAGAAGAAGAAAACCCAACTGGCTTTTCTACTTGTCCATAATTGAATGTAAATAAGGTGAAATTAACATCACTTTGAGAAGAGAAGGTGAGGATGGAAAGGAGGAGATGTGCTAAGAGTTTGGAATTGAGATAACCGCTGCAAGTTAGAGCGTGACTGGTTTTTGAATTGTTTTAAATGAATTAAAAATTCCATTATCTCAAAAGGAAGAAAGTTATTATAAGAAGGATATTGTATGAAAATATTGTGATAAAAAAGATTACTAAAAGCTTGAACATCGTAAGGGTGTTTTAGCTTTTAATATGGCGGAGGTTACATTTTTCTGTTTTATAGTTTTAAAGTCAATCAATTATTAATTTAATTAATAATTATATCTTTATCAAATTATTATCTACTAAAATCTGAATTTTCAAATGTTTTCCATATATAAAATGGTATTATATATATGTATTTTTTTGGGTTTTTCAAAGGCAATCCAACTATTGTATTATGAGATTAATCATCTTTAAGTTTAAAAAGTGATACGGTTATTGACTCTTCTCAATATAACGATTCCATACTATTTTAAAAATGAGAAAAAATTGGAAGATACGTGGCAACATTATAAGGCTATATAAGCAATAAAATATGGGTTTGTCCCAAAAAATGAAGTCCTCTTGTGAATATTATTGCACATCCATCGGAAACGACAATGTGTATAAGGGAGGGAGGGACTAAGTGAAGAATGATTGAAATCGAACAAGTCATACATAATAAAATAAATAGGACCAGGAATCTCTTTATATATAAAACGACAAACCAACTCAAACGATTACAGATTAATGTACAAAAGACACTTGTACTTACTTAGTCAGGCCACCATTAATTGTGTTATTTTTCCTATGAAATTCTCCTCTTAGCTAACTGAAAATCTAGAGAGAAGCAGGCAATAATCAATTACTCAAACAAAGCTTTTGACAAAGCTTCATCTGCCAGCTCCTACCATTGACATTTGCCAGCTCCAAGTTCTTGAATTTGTTCTTCAGCTTTTAACTTCTTTTATATTTTTAAATGGTGTTGTTCGAATCAATTAACGTAAATCTAGGCTAATTCATTCGAATGATATTTGGACTATCTTACTTATAACTTAACGAATTCTTATATTTGATCCAATAAAAAAAAAACAATGTACACTGAAATTTTTTTTAAAAAAAATTACCCCTAAAAAATTATTCAAATCTACAAAATCAATTAAAAGGAAAAACCTTGTGAGTTGTTACGGAACCTCTTCTATAACTTTTCACCAATCACGTACAACACGAAAAGCATAATTCTTTTTCTTTCTGCCGAAGGAAGTATATATACCCAACTACTTAAGAAATTTTATATTCTTTTAACCAAAACAACATGTACCGTTAATAAATAATTTATTAATGACGCCAGTTTATGCGCATCTTGTTAAAAACAATATAAAAAAAAATCACTGCTGTCCACCATAAATCAAGCATTGCTCTTTATTGGAGGTTTTATACTCTTATTAGATCTCCCAACTTATCTTTTTCTTACCGTTAACAATAAAACAAAAGATTTCTTACTGATCCGTTTCTTCTCACATACACTAAAATCCTCACATCACTAATTATACAAGAAACACACTGCAGGATATTCTTTATTGAATCGATAAAGGATGATTACATCTGAATTACAAAACAACTTCCATACTTTTTTCAACTGCTACATATGAGCACAAGTTCATTGGAATACATGAGCTATTATTCTTAAACATATTACGAGTCTAGAAAGACTTCAAGCTATATTTAAACACACAAACAATATCACATCCCTTTTATTGAACCCAGCACTTAATCTCCATATACTTCTAGATTGGCTTGTTTACATTCTTGCATTGACGGCCATCTTTACCTTCATTGGTATCAAAACCTGCAAAATTGCATGATGATCACCTTGATTGTATATACATATGTATATATAGTAGTACACAAGTTAATGAAAATTCCCTTGTAAATTAAGTTTTAAATATTGTAATTAACGTCAAAATTACCTTGTAAACCAGCTCTCCAGTATGGAACAAGAGATCATGAACTTTTGAATGGAGAAGGTAGCTTTTTCCGTAGAAACGAAATTTTCCCTTTGCCACTTTGTCGAACCATTTTTGCCCCCAAGGTGAACGTACTCTTCATAGTATCAGAAATTTTCTCTTCCTCTTGAATAACTTTTTCCCCCAAACTCGATGAACATTTCTCATTTTCAGATATTTTGGGACCCTGATTTACTGCAAAAATCCACATAAAACATACTTAAGTTAATTACTCAGAAGTAATTCATTTTCCTATATTGTGTAAGGTTAATTACTCTAGTACATCTTCGACAAAAAAATAATAAATAAGTAAATAAAAAATATATATGTATATAACATATATTTGGTTACCACTTGGTATTCACGTGTAATTCATGGTTATTCAACTTTTCGGTGTAATTTTGACGTAACAATTGTTTGGTTTTGCAAGTTTTCCTTTCTCTTTCTCTCTTTTGTGTGTGTGTGTTTTGGTGTGTAAATTATTTTGTGTGTCAGGATATAAATTACTAACCCTGCTCACAGATCTCACATGCAACAGAACTCGTGCCTTTGCATTGTAATTCATTCTCCTGTTCCGGTTCCATTACAATTGCATTGCTTAATTCATCAGCAACTTCATGTGCAGCTTCATCTGCAACTTCAACTGCAACTTCAACTGCAACTTCATCTGCAACTTCATGTGCAGTTTCATCTGCAACTTCTATTGCAACATGTGCAGCTTTAACTGCAGCTTCATCAATTTTCATTGTCATTTTCTCCGAGTTCCTTGAAATGGCCTTCCGTAGATTCTTGAAAGCACTTTCATATCGTAGGAACCCCCTAAACTGATATTTAGATTTATCTTCAGTCACAATCTCTATGTACTTCTGAGTTGGCTCCTTCACATTCCTGCTTAGGGTGACGTCTTTAATATTACCTATTAGTATCACAAGCTGCAAAACAATTTGCATGAAGTATTGTTAGTACAAAATGATATATATATATATATATATATATTTCGGGTACCATGTCAAGGATAATTACCTTATCATCAAAGTCTTCACTGCAGAAAGCAACCTTTTCAGTAGAGATAAAAACGGCTCCTGGAATAGGAGCAGCTGTTGTATATTTGTAGCAATGTGAGGCCTTCAACAATTCCTCCCCTTCTTTCATCCCAAAAGTAATCTTGAAAATATTTTCTCTTCCACCCATAACAACAAATGCTGCCCCAAAATTCAATGCACTTGACACAGTGTCTGACAGTTTAGAGCGCAGTCTAACTGCAATACCATGTATTGTATTATTTTGCTTACTATTTTGATGGAATTTAATTTAATTTGTGAAGTATCTATATATGAATATGGTGGGATACAGAAAATAAGTTACGTACCATGCTCACTCATCCTATAGGCAAAACTGATGCTTTTTTCTCCTAATGTCTTCTTCTGTTCTATCTTTGCATCCCCTTCATATGCACTCAAAAAGAAAGTCGATTGTTACTTTGTATTCAGCCACGAATTATTGAGAATGCAAGATAGATTAATGGTTTAAACATAAAGAATTTGAACTTACCTTCCTCAGCAGTGGTCCGTTTGTCATCTTTAATTGTAATCTCTGATCATTAAATCATAAAAGCTTTATGAAATTAATCAATTGGATTAGAAACAAAAGGATAAGACTACGTGCACGAAAAATATAAAAGGATCCCACATAACCCCTCCTGAAACAAAAATAATTACTTCCACTAAATGTTAAATGAATCAAACAGAGAAATGTCACCACAGCCTTTACCTTTGCCAATGTTGGTCCCTCTAGCCCACATTTTAGTCTCATCTTCCTCGTAATATACCATTATAGCCTTATCTTTATCTATCGTTTTGGAAATTCGAAAATATTTCAGTAGCTGCAACGAGTTGTCAATTTTTTCAACTTCTGTACATGAAACCGCATCTTCTCGTTCTCTAGCCACATCATGATCAAATTCAAAGGTCACAATGGCATTCTGAGCGTTAGGGATGGTGAATTGGATGTCATCCATGTTTTTGTCTTTATACATGAACACCGCACCACTTCACTGTCCCAATGGAAATTACAAATGAGACCTCCACATGATTCCAATCTTCTTCCAGATATTTGTCAAGGGTCTGCCATTGCTGGGAGGACATATGAGCTCGAAGATCATGCAGCCATACGTGATGCCTTGATTCTAGTGAAAAACTATCTTTATTTGCATAGACTCTAACACCATTTATCAACAAGCAGACCTCAAAGTGAACGTAGGTATCCAATCCTCCAGGACCTCCATAAACTGAACATATAGCAATTACTGGGAACTTTCCATGTTGAACCCAGAATGAAACAGATCCTCCTTTGCTACGGTGGTCAAACCAATCAGCGACATCTCTTCCGGTTACTCGGACTTCTAGTTTCGGAATCTCATGCAAAACCTGCTACATGATTAAGAACCATAATTAACCATTGAACAACTAGTAAGTATATTCTCTAGAGAATATAATATGAAACAGTTAACCATGCATTCTGGTGTTACTTCTTCTTTCACTTAAATATGAGACCACAAGCATGAATACAAAAACTTGTAGATATGCTGCAAATGAATGTGACATGTATAGAGAAAGAGAAAAACCTGTCTCAATAACAAGTTTGATGATTCTGTAGTCAAGTTCTTGCAAAATGTTGCAGTTATGTATTGCAGCTGTTGTGGAATTGCTTGAATTTCCTGAAGATGGCTGCAAAAAATCCAACTGAAGAGACTCCAAACGGAGGAGTTCTTTGATGCATGCCGGGGAGAGTTACAAATTTGTTTCTTGACAGTTTTAATTTGGTCAGTCCGGGAAAACTACTGAGGATTATAAGAACATCTTCATCTGATAGATTACAATCTTCAACATTCAGCAAAACCAAGTCTAGATGTGAAGTCACAGAACTTTCAGATGACTCAATCAGTGAAACCATGTCTAATTGTTCAGTAACAGAAGAACTTTCGATGGGCTCGCTCATTGAATCCAAGTCCATTTGTGAAGTAACAGAAGAGCTTTCAGTGGATTCACTCATTGAAACCAAATCCAACTGTGAATTAGAAGGAGAAATTTCGGCGGACTCACTCGGTGAACCCAAGGCCAACTGTATAGTAACTAAAGAAGTTTCAGTAGACTCAGAAGAATTGGTTGATTGTTCAGCATAACGTTTAAAACATTTGCGAAGCTTGGGACAATTTCCCATATCAAGCTCCTTAAGATTTTTCAACATAAGAAAGCTGCTTGGTAGATCAGTAAGACTTGTGCACTTCCTCAAACATAATTTTTCAAGCCCAAAAAGTTTCCCAAAAGAAGCTGGCAATTTCTTTACTGCAGTACACTCTCCCACATCAATGATTCTAATATTTTCCATCTTCTCCAAAACATCTGGGAACCTCACTAGTGTTGAGCATTTCCTAAGACTAAGACTTTCGAGAGAAGGCAAATAAATTTTAGATGGAAAACTTTTGAGGCTGTGGCATCCTTTTGCACTCAGCTTAACAAGCTTTGATAGAAGTCCAACTGAACGATGAATGTTCTCTAAATTAGTACAGTAGTCAAGATACAGTTCCTCTAAGTTTGGGGTTTCAGATAAGTTGGGTACATTTCTAAGGGATGCACAGTGACTGAGATCGATATAAATCAAGTGCTCGCACTTCTGTGAGACAAAAACAAAAAACATTAGCTGGTGTTGAAGCATTGTAGTCATCTATGAAAATTTATAAAATGAAGGAAACATGATATTAACAAATAATGTCTATACCTCGAATTGTGCTTTGGATATAAGAGACCTATAAGGCAAATAGCTATTAGGCAAGAACTCCAACTTCTGCAAAACAAGTGAAATAATTTATTTGTTTTTGTGCATTCTAATCATAAAAACTGGGATGCAAACATTTTTACATGAAAGCAAAAGTTTGAACCCTAAAAATAGAAGTGCCACTAATCATATGTGCAAATTTTGCTGATTATATATTAAGGAAATAGGTATAACAAATAACCACTATACCTTCACAGGAACTTCTAATGTGAGATCAAAACTATGAGGCAAGTTGAGTATGACAAGTTTCATTGGATCAAAATCAGCTGGCAAAGAGGGTGAAGGATAATTCTTCCAGTCAAGCACTCTCAAACTACTTGGGAGATATTTGGGACCTTCGAAAAAATATGCATTTTCAACCACTAAAAACCCAAGGTTTTTCATCTTTTCAAAGGCTTCACCACTCCAGTCAACCATTTCTTCTTTGGGCAAGATGAGCACTATGGCTTCAATTTTCTCCGTTCCCTAATAAAGAAATTCATCGGTAAATGGAAAAAGTAGACCGCAGATAAAAAAATTAATTGGCTTCAATTTTTTAAGAATGAATGAAAAAGAACAAGGAAAAAACACATTTCTCCTTCTAATTAATTCAAATTCCAAGTTGATAAGAAAAATCAACATGGAAACAAAATTTATATATACGAAAAATCTTACCGAATTTTCCTTCAATACTTGAAGAGCATCTTCATGAAACCATAATCTACTGCGGTTGCTAGGATCTGTTGCTGATTCTTGCAGTACAATTTCCCTACCCATTTCTTCTATTATGTTATGCATCCATAGGGTCTGATCTTCTTTCAGTATTACTAGGGACTTGTCGCGAAGTACATGGATACCAAAATCTGGGTGGAAACCAAAACTTTTCAGCACTTTTTTACACGTTTGCACTGACATTCCTTTGAAGAAGCACGCAATATCAAGAAAAATTTGCTTCTCATTGTCATCCAAATTATCATAGCTTATTCGAAGTATATTTTGAATGCCTTTATTTGGAACTCTTTCGTACTTTTCCAATGTGCTTTTCCATTCATCCATTACTTTACCAATCAAATCAGAACCTATGATTTTTAAGCCAATGGCAGGTTGCTGCCATATTGCACTGCACGTGCTGAAATTTCCTCATAACCTTCAGCAGGTTCGTCATTTTTAAAGGCACTCCAACAAAACAATTTAAGGGCATCGTCATCATTGAGTGCCTTCATCTCATATATTATATCAATTTCATGAGCAATTAGCAAATGCTTATCCCTTGTTGTTACAAGGATTGTGCTGCCAGAGCCAAACCAATCACTTCCCCCAACTAACATCTGTAATTGCTCAAGTTGGTCTACATCATCAAGAACTATTAGAACTTTCTTATGGAGAAGGCCGTGCTGTATTCTATCCATTCCTTCCTTAACATCTCTTAGACTGATGTCCTTAACGCCAAGGGTATCAGCAAGAAGTTTCTTTTGAAGTTGTACCAATCCTTCTTTTGATGAAGTTTCTCTAACATTTGAAAGAAAGCTCTTGCATTCATATTGATCAGCAATATGGTTATAAACACCTAGTGCAAGTGTTGTTTTTCCTATTCCACCAAGTCCAAAAACTCCTAACATTTGAACATCATAATCGGACTCCTTCTCCAGTTGTGAAATCACATCTAATATTTGAGATTCTAATCCAACTGGGTGATTTGCAACATGTAAAAGATCACGATCTAATCTACTAGAGACATCTTCAATGATCCTTTCAATAAACTCGAATTCGTATCTGCCAGAATATGTACAAAAGCTGAAGTAAGCTCCATAGCAAGGCATGGTTTAATTTTTATTTTGATAGTGTAAAAAAGTGGTATATAAATCAAGTAACTGATAACTATTTGGGATACTTTTTTGTGAATGTTAATATATTCTTTCTCCTTTACACGGTTTAAATAGCTAGCACTTCCAAAATTATAACTTAAAGCTAGTAAAAACAGACCATATAATCAGTAAAAGCACAAAGACATTTGTTATTTAGAGTACGTACCCAAATTTGAAATGTGAACCGGAACAAGTTGGCGAGTTCATGCATAGCCGACCTCCATTTTTTCACCCTCTCCATGTCAATATTGGGCTTCTTTTCATGCTCAGCCAACGCGTCTCCAACAACATTTCTTTGATGTCGTATGTCCGACGGATCTACTTTGTAAAAGACAGGATGAACCCACTGTCCCTTTGATTTCATACACTCAATGATAGTAACAAGTTCATCAAGGCACCGGCCAGAATCAGCATAGTTTTCAGAGAAGACAACGATAGAAACTCTTGATTCCTCAATTGCTTTGAGAAGAGTTGGTGAAATCTCTTCTCCTCTCTTAAGCTTCTCATCATCTATGAATGTGTAGATTCCCCGTTGGTACAAAGCATTATAGAGATTTACGGTAAAACCATAGCGGGTATCTTCACCTCTAAAACTTAGGAAGACATCGTAAGTCCAAGTTTGGCTACCGGTGGGGCAGGAGGAGGAATCCTCTTCATGTGTCTTGATGGGCAATGTAAATATGAAGACTTTGAGTATAACTATGTATGCTACATGCCTGAAAGGATCAGAAAATTGTAGTCAGTGTTCACCAACTATATGGTAGAGATCAGAGATCAGAGATCAGAGACCTTTATATAAGTGAAGCAGATCATAGCTATACCTCTTCAACTTGGGTAACGCGTCAACCTAGGTCTGTGAGTCCATCTATAGGTGAGACCACCTATGAAGAGTAAAAAGACCTTCAAATATAAACTAAGAACAGAAAGCATTACACTCAACCTAGCATCCTAGCAATGAGGAAACTGAGATGGAAATATGGAGGCAGCACTGAACTATTACTAATTATATGATACTGTACAAAATAGATTAATGTATAATTTTATTGATAAAATAGAATAATGATATAATTTTTGGGGAGTAAATTAAAATAATAACATAATTTTTGTAGATCACAATAAAATTATTTTTAGGGAGTAAATTAGATTACTAGTATACTATGTATGAGAGTAGAATAATGGTAAAATTCTTATTCTCTTTCTTTACTTTTCTCTCTTTTTTATCTACTACTTTTCTCAATTAACCCTCATTTATTTTATTTTTACGAGGATCAATTTTATTTTTTTTGTGTATATATATATATATACTAAAAAAGTTTCAAATTTTCAGTGGAGCCAATTGACTTCACTGACTTTCACCTGGCTCCGCCCTGTTTAGAGGTCATTTTAAAATAAGCCTTATTATTTTTACCGTTTTAGACCCTAAATAAAAAATAATAATAAGCATAGTCTCAGTAAAACGATGACTTGACATAATTTTCTTTACAGTTATTATAATCTCTCTCCTTTTTTATTTTTTTTAATATTTACCTAGTTATTTCAGTAAATCCCTAAAATATATATTGAAGAGTATTAACTAAATTGATATTTTCTTTTTATTAATTATTTTTGCCATCATGAGACAAAACTTACCAAATTTTGTGAAAGAAAGCTTATTTATTTATTTATTTTTTTTTTAATTCAGAAGTTTTGTCTCAATGTTATGTATGCAATGATTCTCTCGATTAAGTATTTAAAAGATTTTGTAAAATAACCAAGTAAAAATGAGAAAAAATATATATAAAAGTTTATGAAATAACTAAAAAAAGATTGAAAAATAAAATAAAAATTGTCATGTTACTATTTTTTAGTAATAAGATTCATTGATTTTTTAATAGAATGTTTTAAACAAACGATAAAAACATCATTTCTATATACTATATTGATAAATTCGGAAATAGAAACACTATGGAAACAGAGAATTTTTTAAATACGTTTTGAAATTAATATATTATATATATAAAATATATGATTGTATAAAATAAATACAAATATATCAAGTCTAATTAAATATTATTCTATTGCAATTTATAAATTTATTCAGAAAATATATAAATTGATCATTAAAAACAAATATGAAAAATAAAAAAACACAGTAAAAGTAAAAAGAATTAGTCTTTATTTGGATTTTTTTGTTTGGACTTTTATTGAAATCAAGATCAAGAATTCAAGATGACTTATATTATGTTATTGGTCCAAGTAAATTTAAAAACCTTATTCTAAAACAAGTGAAACTTTGGGTTTCATTCTTCTTTTCTAACCAAATCCAGCAAACGTGGGATGTGCTGCCAGCAAATGGATTCCATAGATGTGCGAGAAGCCATCAATATTAACCCAGATTTGTCGATTTGTGACGATAAATTATTCTTTTTCATCGATTTTTTGTAAAAAAATAACATTTACTTTTGACGAAATGTTTAAATATCAAAATTCAGGTATTAAAAAGGTATTACTGGAAGATTACTTAATTTTAACATCGATATTTGCAACAACTTGGTATTACTGTAATGTCTGCCTACCAATCGAAGATTAATCACATGCTGACATGCAGGTATTAAAAAGGTTACAATTATCGACGGACACAGGCTACAATTATTGGCGAGGTTTGATTGCCAAGGCCTCGGAACAGATCAGAAAGAGGCAAGTTTTTAATGTTCACGAAACTTCATATATTATATACATATACAAGTCAATAAGCTTCTCATAATTTTATTAAGAGAATCAGATAGTTAAAAGAAATATGTTTATATAACAGCATCAAATTACCTTGTAATTAAATCATTTATTCAATTTAAGAAAAGATCGATTGCATCACGAACTTTTAAATGGAGAAGGCAACTCGAAATTTTCTCAATGCCGCTTTATTTAACTAATTTTGTTTCTAAACTCAATGCGTTCATCATAATTTTAGAAGCTTTCTCTTTCTCATTCTCTTGAAGAACTTGTGCCTTCAAACTTCTTGCAGTCGAGTCAAATACCTTATGAATTTAATCATCTATTTTAATATAATGCATTGCTATTAAGAAGAAGAAAAAGTAAAAATCAAGGGCAATATGAAAATAAATTTTTTTTTTTTTTTTCTGATAAATGAGGAGGGGAGTAATATCTCCTGTTTATTCCTTCTTTGGCCGTGAGTTTTTCAATTCTTGGGCAGCTAAGTTCAAGCTCTTGGTAAGCTTTCCTCTTCCTTTCCACTTGTAGGTCATAGGAGCTTTGTTGTAAGAGTATTAGGAGCTGAGAATTTGCTCAATTAAATGCAACTAGCAGTAGCTTGCTGTTGTTGTTCCGTCTTTCCTCTGCCCTTTATTGGTTGCTTGTTTTTTTCTTGTCGTGGGAGGTGAGTTTGCTTGGGTCCTGCTTACTTTGAGTTTGAACAGACTTTAAAAAAAAAAAGAAAAAAAAAAAACTCAGACTTCGGTTCCAACCAAAGTTGGGTAGTGTTGCTGCCGAAGAGAAAACAAGTTGTTAAAACAAGTGATAGGCAAGTCTTAAGAAACTAAACTTCAAACTGGTTTTGGTGCCATTGATATTTTGAGAGACTTAAATTGAAGTGCATGAAAAGTCTTTTCATGCTATATATATATATATATAGGATTTGATTTATTGTGACAATTCTAAATTCCAATGAGCTTCAAGAAAGTGGAGGAAATTATCTAAAGTTTAATCTTTGGGGATTTAGCAAGAAAGTGGATAGCAGCTTGGTTCATGGAGCAGGGGTACAAGCTAGATTTGATGGAAAGGTTTTCTTAATTAATTAATTACTTTAAGTTGAAGGACTCTTTGATGGTTGATGAATTAGGAAGGAATTCTGCACTTCAACTGATAGGAAAATGGAAAGGGAAAAGTTTGAATTAAGTAGAATTGTTATTGGAAATTAGAGGAGTTGTTAATTTTGAACCAAAGATTACCAAAAATGAATATGTATAGTAGTTGCATATAATTATTGAAACATAACTTAAGATTAGTAAATATTAAATTGGGAAGGTTAAATATATGAATTACTAGTTGGAATTAGAAACATGATAACATTAGAAGGTCTAGTCTAAATTCTTGATGTAAGTTAGATGATAATCTCGTTTGAATTTTAGAATGGAAATATAAATACTATGAAAAGTTGATAGTTAGTTTAATTTAATTAGGAATTGAGCATGAATAAAATAGAAAAATTATGGACTTATGCTGAATTACTAGTGTATATATGTATATATATGTGTATATATGTATATATCTATATACACTCAATCATGAAAGTAATTTACCTTCAAGTATTTGACAAGATGACTAGTACAAGTTAAATGTTAATATATATATATATATATATATAAAAGATACCTTATGTAGGATTCAATTGTTAAATAGTTAAATAGGAAACATGATATTAAACTAATTAACTTTATTTTAAGATATTTGGATAAAGGGTTAAGAGAACTTAATTCTCAAGAAATACGCTTGCGAAATTAACTTTGAAGTGGTTATTAAAAGAACGCAAGGGTAGACTTTGTAAGTTAGAAAATTTTAGTATTTCAAGTATTTTCGAGACTGAATTAAATTAAGAGTTCTAAAGAGGAAGTGTAGCTTAGGGTCTTAAAAGGTTTTCTACAAAATTTCGTAGCTTGGTTTCATATATGTTGTGAGTTATAGCTGTTAGACTCCGGCTAGGTCAAGCAGGATTTGTAGTGCCTTATTTTTGGTTCATGTAAGAAATTGAGTGGGTTCATGACAGATTTTAGGAAAATTTTCTAAATAATAAAGATATATATACTTGTCTATTAATAAACCCAACAAACAGAATTGGATTTCGTTTTTCCTAGAAAAAGTTATGTTTGATTAACTAAGGTAAGGTCAAAGTTGTCAAAATCCTGCGTGTTGCAGAATTTGATTCAACTTCAAACAATAAACTGTATTGATATACAAATCTGAAAATTACAAATGATATACCATTATAAATCTACACGTGTCTAATATTTTATAAATTTTACGAAACTGGATTCAGGGTTTCCTAGAGAAAGATATGACTGTTAAAGTGGACACTGGTTCAAACCTCAAGTTTGGATAGTTTTAACATTTCTAACTCACTAAGTACTTTTTATTTTTTCTAATGGTTCCTCCTACCCTAAGCTTTGTTAAGATATTTAAAATATATTTTCATTATTAATCCTATCACATAAAGTCCAATTCATATTAATTGACATGTAATAGCTTAATGAAAAATTTTCATAAAAAAACCTATACAAGATGAGATATAAGTTTAGTAACTAAAAGATTATAACAATAACATTTATGAACTAAGTATTATTTTGAATTATGAATTTCAGTTTCGAATTCTAATGTGCACCTGATGGAATGCGTGGATGCAAGTGTGAGTGACGAGTGGAATTGGTTATGGGTGAGTGGTTAATTGCTTCCTTTAGGAGCTAGATTAGTATGTGTAATTATATATTTATTTGAATATGCGTGATATATGAAAAATAAGCAAGTAGAGTACTTCAGTAATTTATTTAAATTATGTTGATTTGATATTGATTACTGTGTTTAACATTGGTTGTGGTTGATAAGGGCCAACAAAGTGGGATTTTTATAAAAAATAATTTTTATATCCGAAATTAAAAGTCCAGGTGCACCTAGAATGCTCTGATTTAAAATCCTAAGAAAAATTCTGATTTTGATAAATGTTTTTCTTAAATTGAGTGCTTGGCTCTAGTGAGATGGATTGTGTACGGAGATCAATTTGTTGTGCGGGTAAGTAAATGCCTGATAGGTGATGATAATGTTGTGCGAGGCTGAGTCACTCGTTGGCCCTTTGGTTGCTTTGTTTGATATTATTGGTTTGATAAATTTGTGATCCTGTATATCACGTAAATTGTGAATTTATGATGATTACAATGTATACGTGTACCGTGAAATAAGATATGAATAATTTTACATGATGTTATTACATGTGTTATACACTTGTGTTGTGTTATGCTAGTACCCTTTGGGTACGATTTTCCATTCACGGAGTCTGTAGGACTCACCCTCTTTTTGTGGATATTTTTTTAGTAGCAGGATCTCAAAAGAAGTTAATCACTAATACGAGATTTTGCTGAGTATTTGACGACAAGGTATTCATTGGAATCTCATACTTGGAGTCAAGGATAAAAGTTTGCAGTCACATTAGAACTATGGGTGTCAAATTTGGTATGATGTAATATTCTAGTATTTGTATTGTTGATGATGTAAACGGAAGTAGAGCTCCTTATTGTCTTTACACTGTGTTGTGTAAGAAAAAGAGTTATAGGATTGCATTTTAAGGCATGTTCCATATTGCCAAGAACCTTTACCAATATTTTTCGGAAGTTGTGATTTGTCAATCAACAAACTTTTAATGTTAAATTTTGTGTTTATAATTTCTTGGTTGTATTCATTATTTGGTCAAGAGTCATGGTCGTTCCTTTATTTGAGTCAGGGTTATGGAGATTTGGTTACCATTCCTCTGGCCAGTCATGCCTCCATGAGGGATGTGATAGTTTTATGATTATTGATTTTTTTTTTCCTAATTCTTCTCTTTTTTTTTTTTTTTTTTTGGTGCTAATTCCTTTTGATATTAATAAATCTATAATTTGTCAATAACTACATATATATATCAGTAATAATTAAGATAGAATTTGTTAAATTTTTTTATTTAATAAGTTACAAATAATTATAATATTATAAATTAATTTCTAAAATAATGCTATGAATTAAAATAAATATTAAGAGTATAATTTTTATAATTAAAATATTATTGTATTAATTTTTCTTTCATCTTTAATTTTTTTTAATATATATTTTATGAATTAATTAAATTTTTTATTAGATTTATCTATTTGTTTAATGTCATTAACATGAGTACTATTTTTTAGCAACTATAATTTCTTGATATGTATATCTATTGTTGATGAACATATATGGATATATCATAAACACAATTCAGACACAATGCTTGTGCCAAAAAAAAGCTAGTATAGATATAGACATGGCCATAAACTAGGCATTTTCTTTTGAGATTGGATTGGTATTGATTTTATTCTCTAATTAACGAATATTTTTGGCCGTTCAATAAAAAAAAAAAAATCTATCTAGAAGCAACTTTTTTTGAATATTTAAGGAGAAAGAGATATGTCATTATTTTAGTTGAGCATCGAATATGTAAAATTTTAGCGCCTTAATTGGCACAAAGAGATATGTCATTATTTGATTGGAGAAACACAATGTCCTAAAAAATTTTAATTAGTCTAGGAATTTTTTTTTCTTTTTTCAAAAAAAAACATACCAATCAAATTTGTGAATATGAGAACAATAGAAAAAAAAAAATCTTTAGTGTTTTGTAAATGCAAAAAGATAGAAGTTTGGTTTGGTAATGCTCTTTTGGAAAGATGATTATGCTTATGAAAAACATAAGTCAATTTTTAATGTTTGGTTAAAAAAAAAAAAAAGTTAGGTGCTTCTGTTTTGGGCTTTAAAAAGCAACTCAAGGGATGCTTTTAAAATTTGGGTTTTTGCTCTCAAAAGTTTAAAAGACTAATAACCTCAACTTTTAATGAAAATTCATATTTATTATTTTATTAATTAATGTAGTAGGTTAATTATATATCTCTTTTTATTATTAATATCTATTATAGCTAATTTAAATCTTTAGAACAATTTTACAATGAATTTACTAAATATTAATTTGTGTCTTTTACTTATTGAGAACAATTTTTGTATTATTTTACCAAATATTACTGCTGTAACTTTTTAAAAGTAGCTCTAAGAGAGTCATGAAAGCACAACACCTTTCAAAAAATCACAGTATTACCAAATTAAGCCAGAAGAGAGAGAAAATAATAAGAATTATACTGAAAAAATAAAAACGTATTTTACATAACTAACTTTAAAAAAAAAAAAAGGCGCCTTTACTGCTACAACCATTTTCTTTAGGGCCACAGCTTATTAATTGACATGAGTTTATTTTTTTCTAAAACACCCCTATTTATTTTATTTGAATTATCTTGTTATTTAATATTTATTATTTCTCTTTCTTATGTCTAATTTTTATTAGTCTTTTTGTCTTTACTAGACTACTTTTGGTGAATTCTTCAACTTCTTTCATTTGAACATATACTTTTGCTTTGCTTATTAGAAATCTCATTCCTTTAAAACTCTTAAATAAGGTATTTCACCATCTATTATTTCTCTTTTCTAGTTTCACTTTTATTACGCTTTTTAATTTTTTGACTAGATTATTATCCCGAAACTGTTCAACTTTTTTCGTATTTGTTTTCAACTCACCTTAAAAGTCTAATATAATTTTTTCAATTATTTTCTTTTTACTCCATAAAATTTTTTTCTCTCTACATTTTCCTTGTAAAATTATATTTTTTAAGTTAAAATAAAATATTTAGGTGACCTTTTTTCTTATAGTAACTAAGAAAAACCATTCATTGGTAATTTGTTATTGTAAAAATTGAAAATCATTCAAACCATAGGTGGACAAAGAGATATTTATCTTATTTATATATGTGAAGATAGTAGTTTTGTAATGTTATTTTGTGATGAGGCTTTAAAATTTAGAATATTAATAGCACAATATCATGTCCTTGTCCATTTTACTCTTGAGCCATTGAATATACGGTGACAATTGCTTTATGAAGTTCTTTCAATCTTTTTGTTAACTGAAATTATGAAATTATTGAATGGATTTGAGTTGAAATTTAGAAAATTATTACAACTATTGCAAAATAGATTTTCACAATTATGTCAGGAATTTCAAAAATTATATTCTAAGATCCCTTTCCCCTCTATATTTTTCACTAATTTTTATTTGAATATATTTTTATTTTTTTTGGTGAATTTGATTTTATTATTAGAATATACAATCTTAATAAGAAAAACTTAAAATTAATATTAAAAAAATTTATATGCAACATTATTACTCTAAGAAAAAAGAACATATAAATATTTTATTTTAACAAAAAATAAATTTTTTAATTTAAAAATATAATACAAAAAAATGTAGAGAGCACAATTTCATCCCAAAATTTTCAAAACATTTATAATGTCTTCTTCCAATCTAATACCATTAATATTTTGCTAGGAAAAAAATTTAGAAAATGCCGATGAAAATAAAAATGGCCTGCCATTTGGCACTTCCAACTCCCAATTCCTCTTGGTCCACATAGAATGAGCATATATAAGGTGGTCTTACTAGCTTCAAATGGTTTTGTGGTTAGGACAGGAAAAAGAAAGAGAGCACAAGCATTAATTGATCAGGCTTTCTCTTGTTGTTAACGGTTTTGGTTTTTGTTCTTGTTTTTATCTAATTTATTTTTACTCCTAACAGAAAAAAAAAAAAAAAAAATCTATTATATTTTTAAAGAAACAAGTTTAGGGGTAAAAATAAATTTAATATATTTTTGAAGAAAGAAGAAAATAAAAAATTATTAATAATGAAGGTTGTATTTGAGTGATAAAGACAAAATCTCAAAAATCCGTATTTCATAAAATTTTAAATTTTTTTTTTGGTAGATAGGTAGGCTTTGTTTTAATTTACCTTGTAAGTGGTCCAACTCATATTTCTTATTTTTTATCTGTCCAAGTTCATCCCATTTGTTTGTGTTAATGTAAAAGTTTACGTTAACACTTGCAATTTCTGGGAATGTTTTGTGCCAAAGTTCTTTCTTTTTCTCTTGTTTGGGATTGGGTTTAATTATGGATCTATTTTGTTTGGAAATGAATGCTCTTTATGTTCAATTCTGATTAATTTAATTTTGGGAAATATTTAAATGTTTAATTAAAATAGTTATTATATCCAATTCAGTTAATCCAAAATTTTAATTACAGCTTGTTCATAAAAATTCAAATTTCATATATGTTGAAAAACAATTTTCATTAACATAAAACTGAAAGAAAATGTTAAGTCGATATTAAAGCAGTTAAAAATTTACTTTCTTGAACACATACAAACAAGACATTTATTATTTATTTAATGCTTAACAGACATACATAAACTTTGCATTTAGTCATGCAGGTATATGTGTCTCAGTACATAAGCTTATTTATTGACATTTCTGCAGTACATGGACATGCATACATACGTTTTCAAGCTACAGTCTGAATAACTTGTGAGAAAGTTGTAGCTGAAAGACTTGTTTCCTTAAAGAACACGATTGGGAATGGTTCGATTTCATCACCCCAAGCCAAATACCTTTCACCATCCTTAGAAAAATACCTTCCAAGACCCTTACACGAAGTTGGGATATTATTGGGACAAAAAGAAATCTTGTAGACAGGAAGTGATGTTCCGATACTCTCAATCACGAACCTACTAGCGATTCCTTCAGTCCCTGGTGAAGCAGTACCATTAGTAGACACCAGCCACAACCCAGTTGATTCTTTCACAAGCTTCCACACCAGGGATTCTATACACTCTGTTTCATTAATCGTCTGGATGGTTAGAGGGGTGTTTGTGGTGACAAAAATAAAACGAGAAAATACAGGTGAAAATTTTATTGGTAGGCCTCTTTGAACTTCGGATTTTTCTTGTATGACATAGTGTGGGCAGGAGTTGTTGAGGGTGCCAAGGCTAAGACCACCTCCAGTAGGTCCCCAAATATGTGGTGAGACATAGTAATTATTAGACCACTGAAGTGGCTCACCATATGCGTCGAGCACAAGTTCAGCAGAAGCAAGAAATGGTTTTGCGGATATGAAGGAAAGCAGAATTATAAAGCCAGAGAGTGCTAGTAGTAGTGGACTAGTTTTCTTCATTTTCTTTTTTCTTTTGAATCTGTTGGTTTGTAAATGAGTTAGTGATCTCGAAGGAAAGGACTATGGAATTTATAGTGGTAGCTCCTAGATACCCACAAGGCATGTGGATAACCACTGAAAATATTTTAAAGAATCATGGAACATGTTTCTAGTTATTTTAAGGTAACATGACAATTATAGTCCTACAAATTTATTTTTTTTGGTCAATTTTGTCCTAAAGTTTTTAAAATATTTGTAATCACTAACTATAGAAAATGATTAAATAACCAAAAATTTTATAGTCTCAAAGTTTTTGTCGTTACAAAAAAAAAAAAAAAAAAAAGAAGAAAAAGCAAACCAAAACATGTAAATCATTGAAGAATATCAATTAGTCGTTAGTTTTATTGATAAAGCATTTGATTAGCGAAAGACAAAGTCCTAAAATAATAAAATTTTAATAGGATCCCTTGACATCACTAGTACAGATATCTATCCCCGTTAATTTTTATTTTATGTATGTTAGCGTATTATTCTCCGACAAATGTATTGTAAATTATAAATTTTTAACTTTGAAAATATATTTTTCTGTTTTTTTATTTTGAATATGCATATATCTTTTCTATTGGTCTAGGAATAATTTTTTTTTTTGAAATTTTCCACCATTACTAATTGCTGACTTACATGAATTTACTCCTTTATATATATATATATAATTGATCATCTCTAATAAACAATAAAAAAAGATTCAAAGAATTAGTCATTATAATAATTTTTTAAGAAAAAAGATTTGAAAAAAAAACCAAAAAAATTAAGAGTATGAGTAAATTAAGGTATATTTTTTGTTTATAAAGTATAGAGAGTAAATTAAAAAAATTTAATTAGTGTAGAATTTTTTTTTTAGAAAAACACCAATCAAGACTGTTAATATGAGAAATTTTGAGAGAAACAAAAATCGTTTTTGAGTGTTTCGTAAGTTCAAAAAAACGAGTGAAGAAGAGATAGATAATAATAAGAATTATCTTAAAAGTGAAAGCATATAGTTTACAAAATTAATTCACAAAAAATACGAGAAAAGTAACCTGACAATGATATAATTCATTGTTTCATACCCAAGTTCTACACGTATAGAAGACTCACACTCACACTAATGCAAATAGTGAAACTATTTTTGTTGAATCGAATTAGTTTTACATAGAAAACAAAGTTTCAATAAAAATAAAATGGTCCTGTGTAAAAATATTTCTAGTATCAAAATATATTTAACTCATGAACAACAAATCAAATATTAAGGCTTGGTTTGGTAATAGATGCGTATGCTTATAAAAAGTATAAGTTACTCTTTAGATGTTTGGTAAACAGAAAGGTAGGATACTTTTGCTCTGGGTTTTTTTAGTCATTGATGCTTTTAAAAACACTTAAGTACCTCAAGGAGTGATTTTAAAAACTGAATTTTCCTCTAAAAAATTTAAAAATCTAATATAATCTTAATTTTAATAAATAAAAAAAGTCACAGTATTTCTAAATCAAACCTTAATTTTGTGGCTTCTACTTATTGATAGCAGTTTTTATATTATTTTACTAAATACTATTGTTGTGGCTTTTTAAAAGTAGCTCTAAAAGAGCTATAAGAGCACAATACAAGAATTATCATGTAATTTCAGCTAGTATCGGATTATATTATTCAATTATATTTTTCACAAAGCTAGTATCGGATTATATTACATAGATAAATAAATATAGAGGACAGCATAAAGAATTCTGACTCTTAATCTATAAGATAAGAAAATTTAGATAAATATAAATTAATTATGATAGAAAATACGAGAATTATCATGTAATTTCAGCACTGACTGCATATACCGATTAAAAAAAAGAGAATTTGAGATAAGGTGGAACCAAACCAAACATTCATAAATTTACAGGGAATCTGCTTTTATATATAATGACAAACCAACTCAAAACAAATACAAATTAATATAAAAAAGGACAGTAGTAGGTGCGTTTATCACAATATAATTTGTGAACGCCATCAGCGTGTGGTGTTCTTTTCTTAATTATTTTTAATGTGTTATTATTAATAGATAACTTTTCGTTTTCAAAATTTTCATGTCAAATAGATAAGTAATTCGTTGATGAAAAAATAGAAACAAATTAAATGATCATTAATTATGATAAGGAATTTTTAGTTCTTTTTTCTATCAGAATTAATCTTAATAAATAAAATGATCTAATAAATCAGAAATCCTTAATAAATTAAAGTAACATAATGAAATAAAAATCTAAAAGATCAGGCTTATAAGTTTTTAATTGATTTTGGAGTTGTAATCAAAGTTCTTGGCTTAGGTTCAACCAGAATCAAAATACATGCATTTGAGTAATTTCAAAAAAAAAAAAAAAAAAAAAAAAAATCAAAATGAGTATTAAGCTATTATAAAATCTAACTGTCTGGTGAACAGTCCAATGATGCTAGGAACTATATGGCTCTTATATAAGGACCCAAAAAAAAATCTCTTTTCATTTTACTCACTAGCATCTTGCACACGCATTATTTGTGAATCGTGTTTATAATACACATACATTTCTATTAGAATTGACTTATATATATATATAAATATAAATATATATATATATATATATATATATTAATTAATAAAAAATATCACTCTATGTTAATGTAATTAAACAAATAAAAAAAATCTGTTTCAAAATTAAATTCAACATTTAAATTTCTATATTTTTTTTTTCATTTTTAAGATAGAAAAATAATTAGGAAAATATAATCAATCATAATAATAATAAAATATCCTTAATATTTTTTAATATTTCTTTTAATACATATTGACTTCACTAATTTATTGCTCGAAAGATTAAAACTACCTAGGCAGTAAACTACATAACTTGGGAATATATATAAAAAAAAGTATTAAATTAAACTTAGACCTTGCGCATACTGAGAAAATTAGGATTAAAAAGCTAAAAATAAGATAATAGATGCCAAGTCAAAGTAATTTAAAATTGTGATATACATGTATTCTTGTTATTTATATTTATATATAGATATTTCATATAATTAACTTTCTTTCCATTTCACACTTAATTAGAATTTTCAAAAAAAAAATTTAATATTAAAGGTCAATTGTGTGATGTAGGCTTAAACTTGAGTTATATATATATATATATATATTTATCATCTATCACTTTAATTAACGTGATCATAATTTTATCTATTTTTGATCAATAAGTTATACACAAAATTTTAAAACACACTAAAATATCGGCTTAAAACATGTTTGGTTGTATTATGATTATTTGATTAATTTGTTTACTTATTATTATTTATAACTAAAATTTTCACACTATCCCAAACTCAACGTTATTACATCCATTATTCCAAGTGTTATAATATTGGATTATAACATTATGCATTCCATTTGTTAAACAATTTCTTAAAGAATTTAAATGTTATTATACATAGAGAAGTTAATTTACATAAATACTTTAGAAATAGTGAATAGTGAATTATGGAATTAATCATAAAGTAATTATTTTAAATTATATAGAAATTGATGATTTTCAATTCCGAATCGTGTCGAGTACATTCCAACACCCTCGCAGACTAGGCAAACTAACGAACCATGTCCTTGAGTCTTGTGAGTAAATCACGTGCACTTTGGTTGCCAGATGATTATGTGAACTAATTGATGTGAATTTGAATATTCAAATTACGTTTGTTATTTGATATTGTTTATGATTAATAAGAGCCAACAAAATGAAATTTTATGAAAAACGATTTTAGTTGCAAAATTGGAATCCATGTACACCTAGGATCTTCTGATTTGAAACTCTGATATATTATGATTTTGATAAATGTTTTTAAAAGTAGAGTGCTCAGTCCCAGTGGGATGGATTATGTATGCAAATTAATCTATTATGCGGGTGCGTAAATGCCCGGTAGGGGTGACACTGTTATGCGGGGCTGAGTTACTCGTTGGTCATTTGCTTACTTTGCATGCATTTATTGCTATGTTAAAAATTGTGAACTCCGAATATTAAATTGATTTATATATGTGGTGGAATGTGTGAATCATAAATGTATGATAATTATAAGTACGTATATGTACAATTAAATTTAGACATGAAATTAATTAGTGATATATGTATTGTGTGATACTGTTACCCTCAACGTACGTGGCTTGCTCATTGAGTTCTTGTAACTCACTTTTCCTTTGTATATTATTTTTTTAGTATCAGGAACACAGTGATCGTGGTGAAAGAATTTGTGACTTGAGCAAGGTATATTTCTGATCACACACTTAAAGCTCAAAAAAATGAGATTTGCAGTCATTTTAGGAATTATACATGGATATGTATATTGAGTTAATCATGGTTACTTGCTATGTTAATCGGACAACGTTTATCCCAGGATGAAGATGTGATTTGATCTTTTCTTTGTTATTATTATATGAAACCATCTAATTTATTTTTACTATGAAAAAAAAAATCTATTATGTTTTTAAAGAAAAAAGTTTAGGGGGTAAAAATAAATTTATTATATTTTTAAAGAAAGAGAAAATAAAACAATTATTACACGAATAAATAAATTTTTAAATAGGGGTTGTGGCCTGATAAAAGTGTACACTTCACATTGTTGAAGACTTTTTCGATAACCTCCAAATGGACATCTTAATAATGAGGGTTGTATTGGAGTGATAAAGACAAAATCTCACAAATCCGTATTTCATAAAATTTAAAATATTTTGAGCTTTTGGATATTAATAGCATCTTAGTATATTCTTTTAATTCTTTATTACAAATTAATAGTAATGATATGTATTATATTTAATATTCTTAGGCATGTTAAATTTACCTTATTTATTTGACCAAAAATATAAATAACTTGATATATTTGATTTTAATTTCTATATGAATATCTCAAGAATACTAATTAAGGTATAATAAATATAATTATTAATATAAAATTATAATTAATTATCGTAATAAATATTATCAACTTTTATGAATTTTTATTTATAACCATATACCATATAACAATGTCTCATTTATTATAAAAATCCTTGAAACAAATCTAGATTACTAATAAATTAATCTAAAAAGGTCCCATCGATTTGTCCTAGTACCAGGCTACACACACTAGCTAGCTATGAATTAGGGGAATCAATTAAATGTGCTAAAATTATTTCAAATTATGCACAAGAAGACAATTGCGGCAGGCCAACTAGATGGAAAAACAAATCCATGATTACTAAACTAACTTATTTCTAACATGGTCCCGTAAATTGGAATTAGCCCCAACCAAGACTTTCAGGGACTAGGTGTGTAAGATTTGATTGGATCCACTGGATTTAAATTTAAATGGGCCCCAATTTGATGATGATGAAACAATGGACTGGTTGGTGTGTAAGATTTGTATGCTAATGCCAATATTATTAACTAGAACCACCGTAATTATATTATTTAAAAAAAAAAGAAATTTTCATAAGATGGCAGTTGGCATACTTTACAACTACTGCAAATCTCTATTTATACTAATAAGATTATAATCAGAAATAAAGTTAAACTCTATTAAAAGATAAACCTAAAATAAAACAATGTCAATTGAAACAAAATTTTAAAAGATAATCTTTTTGTTTAATAAGATAAATTCTGAAAGATAAATTAACATGATAATTATCTAAAATATGGATTAATAATCAATAAATGTCACATCTATCTTATATTGTGATTCTCATTTGGAATTCAATTGGTTTTGTTTTTCAAGTTCTCAAATGATTATTTTCTTTAATGATATTGAGGGTTATTTGGATTGTAGCATGTGAGACTAGTTTTGGTTCTGCGTCACCAGGGATGCAGATGCCTTTCATTTAGCACGTATGGACGAGTGTCTAGTCCATCCGCGAAACAGCTAAGGAGTATTTTTAGAATATTTAACCATTTTAATTATGCTTTTATATTTTAGTTTTATGTTATTTTTGTTTCTCCATAAATTCAATTTTTAGACAATTTAAACATACAATCAAAATATGACAAATAGAGACTATGATCCTCATTTCACCGTCAATCCAAACAGACTTTGATATGACAACGCTAACGAAAAATTAAAAGCAATAATTAAGATAGTAAACAATGTGTATGAGTATTGTGAATAAGCCTAAATTACATAAGTACCATTATAAAATTGGACTAATAATTGGGTGTATGGAGCATGAATAATTATATCGTGATTAAATTATTATCTAGTTCTAAAATTTGAATTGTAAAATGCTTTTGGAATATAAAAATGTATTAATCTACAAATTTAATTATTTTCAAAATGTGAGAAGGACACACTGTCATGTAATTTCAGCATGTACTCCATTTAAGCAATAAAATACACGGTTGTCCTAAAACAAGATAATATAAGCAATAAAATACAAGGTTGGAAATCAAACACGTCATAATAAAAATAAGATAATATTAGGACCTCTCGACCAGGAAACTATTATTTATTTAGTTTAAAAATCACTTTCATTTTGTATAATAGCATATTTGGTTAAAACTGAAAATAACTTTTGGTTAACACAATTTTAGTCTATTTTTTAAAAACTATTAATGTGTAGCTTTTCTAAAACACACTTACAACAACATACAAGACCAACTTTTATATTATTTTTTGACAAAAATATCCTAATTTTTAATTATTATTGACATATAGTTATTAAAAAATTATAGACTTATTAAGATTGAAAAAATTAGTAAAAAAGAAATCAATAGCTCTAAAACAATTACAATCCTATTGATATTAAAATGGTAAAAAAGAAGTTAAAAGTAAATAGTAGTTTATTTGTAGAAAAATATTAACAACTAAATATGTAATTATATACGTAATAATAAAAACTTATAAGAATATTTAAGGAAATCAAAATATTCTGTTATTAAGCCACTTTTATATATTGTATAGATATAGATATAGATATTTGATGGGTTCAAATTTTTTTGGTGGAGCTCGTGGGTAATAGCATTTTCATAAATTCTCTAATCTAAACATAGATGTCATGTCTTTAACTAAAATAGAAAAGTGAATAATTAATTTATAATTTTAAAAAATAATTAGTTAATGTGCAATTAAAAGATTCCACACTGTCTACATTTCATTACTTATAGAAAAATTAATTAATCTATTTATATCTGGCAGATGATTTATTACTCAACTAGTCAACAAGATTCTCCTCCCTTATTTTTCACTTACCAATTGAATGAGTAATCAAATAATATTAGCATGTGATGTTAATGCATTTATTTACATTTTATGTACTAAGAGGAAAATGGAGCCTACATAGGAAAAAAAAATAAAAATCCATGATTACCAAATTTACTTCTTTTTAAAGTAGAATCATTAATTCATTACAATTCAATGCTTTTATCATTAGAATTATGATATGTTTTATTTATTAATTTATTTCTTTATTTGAAGGTTAAATGTGTTTGGGCCAACTTATGCGTACCTCAATTAATCACTTTTGTTGTCTGACTGAAGTAGGCCATTTACGATAGGATTAGAGAATTTTAGTGAGTGATATATATAAGAATACAATTGTTAGTTATAAAAAAGTATATTAAAACTAGATTTGTTTTTATTTACAAAATGAGCTCAAAATAAAACTCAAAATCAGTTGATTTGAGCTCTTAACGTGTAGCTCACAAGCTAGCTTGGTTCATTGCCAACCCTAATTGCAAGAAGGTAATGGCATCCTTCCTTAAGGTAGAATTGAATGCTCACCCAAAAAACTAATGGTTGCACAGTAGAAGATGATAACTTAGTTATTTATAATTATGATTTTGTGTAGAGTTTTGTAACTATGCCCAGTAATGCTGCCTTGAAGGGAAGCTGTTTCCCTAAAGTTGTTGTAGAACCTAGAACCTATTTATTTTATGAATTTCCATTGTGTACCCTAAAGAAAAATTAACAAAACAAATCCATGAGTTCTATATAAACTAACTATTACCAACATGGTTCCTTCCGTTAATTATTATATATTAGGCTACTAGCTATGAATATATTAATTAAATTAAAATTTATTTCTAACGTGTTCTGTGTGAATTGTTAAAATATTTTCAATGATTATCCATATGAATGTATGGCTTACGAAGACACAACATGTAATTGCTCCTATGCTAGCACTATAAATTTCGTACTCCCTCCATTGGAGCTCATCATCATCTCATTCATAAATCATAGACCAATTCAATTAACAGGTTGAAAACAATGGAGGCAACTAGTCCACTACTACTATTACTCTCTTGCTTCCGGATTCTCTTTGCCTTCACCACAAAACCATTTCCAACTGCTGCTGCTCAACCTGTACTTGACACAGATGGTGAGCCACTCCAGTGGTATACTAGGTACTATGTCCTACCACATAATTTTGCTCTTGGTGGTGGGCTTAGCCTTGGTACCCTTAACAACAAGACCTGTCCTCTCTATGTCACCCAAGAAATTTCGGAAGTTGAAAATGGCTTCCCAGTAACATTTTCACCTGCATCTTATCCTTCTAATTACTTAGCTTCCATAGACACATCCCTTCTTCTTAACATCCGGACAATCGCACAAACAGTGTGTCTAGAATCCCTGGTTTGGAAGGTTGGGGAACAAGCAAATGGGTTGTGGGTGGTGAGTACTAATGGAGAGATTAATGCTGGAAGCAGTAGCACCTTTATGATTCAGACAAGTCAAGATGTACCTGGTGCCTACACTATTGTGACTTGTCATGGTCTTGGTATGCTACCTGTATGTAGCCATCTTGAATCATCACAGTTTGTTGAGAATGGTAAAAGATATATCACCGCGGGTAGTATGGTGAACGGCTTCACAGTTATGTTCAAAAAGGCTCCAAGTCCTAGAACAACTTCCTCAAAATATATTCAAAGTGTTGCTATGGAGTGATAATCATGATTTAGATTGTGTTATGCATAATAAGCGCTAAATAGTATACGTAGCGATTTGCATTAATCAATTCTCTGTTTTTCATTAATTTGAAGCTTTGTGTCAGTCCCTATAAAGTTGTCCGGGTGCAATGCACTTCCGTACGTACGTTTGTTTTGTAATTTGTTTCGTTAATTAAATGTTTTATTGATTTTCTACTTAATGTTTTTCATGCATGCAGATGGTGCATTTTAATTGGTTTAATTTATACATTGTCATTTTATATTGATTTGTGTTTTATTTTACTAAAAAAGGAAAATCTTTATTAATATAAACAATTTTCATTATCACGAACCCAAATTGGACCTCAAAATAGGAGTCCAAATTCAGGTTGAAAGGCCTAAAATGAAGCCCGAAATGTTTTGAATTCGCATTGTTAAAATAATCTCGTTACAAATTATTCCTCTCTCATGAGATTTTGCATTGCTATATATATTGAAGCAGATTTTCTTCCACTCATTTGGGTCACTTTTTTTCAATTTCTTCACTGATTTATGGATGTGAAACAAAAAATTTGGCCAGATTGATAATTTTTAAATATTTTTAAATTTTTTGAGAGAAAAAAAAAGGAGTGTGAGTTTACAAAAAATTTTGAGATGAAATTCAAAAGAAATCAATACATGTTGTAATAAAAATAAATTTAAAAAATACAGATGAAAATAAATACATAGAGTGGGCATATATTGATGGTGTTGTTAATGGTGCCAAGCTTAAGCTCACCACCAAAGAAAAAAGAGAAAAATAAAATATTATATAAAATAATCTAGCTAATTTTTATTTTTTTTAACACAATAAATCTATTATATTTTTAGAGAAAGAAGAGAATAAAAAATTATACACGGATAACTAAATTTTTAAATTTCTTTTAACCTTTCACTTTTAAGTGTAAGTTTCTCACATTATTAATATTTGAGTTAGGTTGAAAATAATAGACACTTGCAAGCAAATCGCATGCTATATATATATCAACGATTAAAAAATAAATAGTGATAACATGTATTAAATTGAATGTTTTTAGGCATGTTAAATTGACCATATTATTTCATCAAAGACATAAATAAAAACTTGGTGATATATTAACTTAGTAGGTATTGAAAGTAATATAAATATGATCCATATAATCCCATTCCTAGGCCATGTCATTTTTCATGGTTTAGTCATGAATGTAGCACGCTATCTTTGGCGGTTGTTGTTTCCTGAAAGCATATATATGTCACAGCTGCATCAAAGAGCAACGAAGACTTAAAAGAATTTTGTTTCTTTTGGCTCACAAAAGAGAGGTTCTAAACAAAAAAATTGTGAGTTGCTTCCTTTTCATCCTCTTCGAATCTCTCAATACCATGTGCCAAAATAAAGAATTTCACAAAAGTTGCAGACACCACCAAAGTGTTCCTTAAAAAGTTCAGTGTACATTCATCTTCAAGAATGAATTGATGACATATATATCTAAGAATATTTATACATTTTCAATAATATGAAAGCGCTCTTTGTTTTTCATATTAACTATAACATTTTATTTTAATCCAATAAACTGATATATAACAATGATCTATCAATTGATATATAAATATCCTTGTGATATATAAAATATTTATTTATTTCATAATCTTCGTAATAGTCTTATTTTTCTCTTATTCAGAGATGTTTTACGGTTTTCTTGTCCTCATTATTGTTTTTGTTAATCTCTAGTCTTAAACCTCACTTTTAAGATTTTTTTTTTTGCAAAGCTTAAAATTAATTTGCTTCTCTATGATACATATAATATATTTATTTAAAACTTTTTATATATATATACGATTAGTGTAGAGTGCACAATAAGAATTAGAAAACCAAACTTCAATTTTATTTCTTTATACAAATATGAAGGGCAGACAAGATTGAAAAATTAGATATAAATATTATTTCTCACTATACAAGATTACTAACAAATTATTCCAGACACGGTCCCATTGATTTGTCCTAGGACTAGGTAGATAAGATTTTTTAGTTGTATTATTATTTCATGATTGATTATTTATATATATATTTTTAAGTTGAATAATAAAATATTAAAATGAATAATTTCAAAATTTATTTGTTTCTTAATAAAAATACAAAGAGAGTATTTTAAGCACTTTATCCTAATTTTGAGTTTTAGGAGAGATCTGTGTAATATTGACAAAATTCATGAGAGATTGGAGTTATTTACTTAATAATTTATTTTTATTTGGACATTTTATAGAAAGATGTGGAAAAATATATATATATATTTTTTTATAAGTATTCTTACACCTTTTAGACTTACACCTTTTGAGTATAAGCATAATCTCATTGGGGTCTAAAGAGGAAGCAAAGAGAAGTAGAGCAATATGAGCTTACAGCTGAGAACAAGAAGAAGAAAAAAATAAAAAGAGTACAGACAAGTCGGAAGAGAGCAAAGAATAAAACAAAAAACAACTAAACAAAACAATATAAAATTTCTAAGTCTAAAAGTTACTTGTAAAAGTGTGGTGGAGATATATATATATATCTATATATATATATATATATATATATATATAAATATCATTGTTCCCTATGTTATAAATACATTAATTTACTCGGTAATACATTTTATATAAGGTTAGATCTAAGTCCAACTCAATTCATGATGTGATGAAAATTAATTCTTACTTACATGGATATACTTATATATATATATACAAGTGTTCATTTATCATTAATTTAATTAATTTTAATCATCTAATCACAATAAGTTAAGTAAACATATGTTGAATTATGGAGTTATAACACAAACGAAAGAAATGACGGCTACCTAGAAATTGAAACAAATTAATCCCCGGATACGCACAAATGATTCCAAACAGGTCCAATTGATTTATCCGAGGACGAGGCGAAATACTATGTAGCTATGAATTAGGGGAATCAATTAAATGTGCCAAAATTATTTCAAAGCGTTCCATAAAACTTCAATTTATGCACAAGAAGACAATTGCGGCAGACCAACTAGATACAGAAATAAATCCAGGATTACTGAAACTGACTTAATTATTTCTAACACGGTCCCGTTAATTGGTATTAGCCCCAACCAGATCTCTTACGTTTAAATTTTTTGAGAAAGGCCGAAGAGCTAATTCATATAAATTTTCTGTTAATGCATGCAAGAGTTAATGGCCGGCCATTTGAGACTTCCAATCCTTCTTGTTTCACACAGAGTGGGCATATATATATGTATGTATATATGGTGGTGGAGGTGGTGTTAATGGTGCCAAGTTTAAGCTCACCGCTAAAGAAAAAAGAAGAAGAAAATTTAAACTTGTATGAAGCAATCAACCTAATTTATTTTTACTCCTAAAAGAAAAAAGGCAATAAATCTATCATATTTTTAGAGAAAGAAGAAAATAAAAAATTATACACGGATAACTAAATTTTTTATTATGTTTTAATCTTTCACTTATAAGTTGAAGTGTTTCTAGGATTATTAAGTATCAATGGGTATTGTGGCCTAATAATTTAGAAGTTTTCAATTCATGTTGTTTAAGATTTTACCGGTAACCTTCAACTGGACATCATTGATAATGAGGAACTTCGTATTGAATTGATAAAGACAGAATTTTATATTCGTATTTGATGAAATTTAAAACATTTTAAGCCTTTGGATATTGATAGTATCTCAGAATATTCTTTTAATTTTTTTACTAAAAACTAGTAGTAAGGACATGGTTAATTAATTATCTGAAACAGTTGGTATTGATAGTATTGATTTCAATGAATTTGTCTGGATTTAATCACAACAATACAATGACTGCTGCCTAGAAATTAAAACAAACTAATCTACGATTACTCACAAATTATTCCAAACAGGTCCAATTGATTTGTCCTGGACCAGGCTACATACTAGCAAGCTATGAATTAGGTGAATCAATTAAATGTGCTAAAATTATTTCAAACTTAAGTGTTCCATAAAACATATTTTATGGAAGAAGGTTTTAAGTTGAAATTTTTATAAATTTTTTCAATCACGCTATGAATAATCTAAGTTGAATTGGATTGAACAAAATTAATAGAAATATCATACTAACCGGAGATCACTGACCATTAAAATGATACATATTTTTTGCGTAGAGCATATTCCTTTTTTTTTTTTTTTTTGGGGTAGATAGGTAGGCTTCGTTTTAATTTACCTTGTAAGTGGTCCAAATCATATTTCTTATTTTTAATCTGTCCAAGTTCATCCCATTTGTTTGTGTTAATGTAAAAGTTTATATTAACACACTTGCAATAAATGGGTGAACATTTATTGGTAGGCCGTTTTGAACCTCAGATCTTTCTTGGGTGACATAGTGTGGGCAGGACTTGTTGTTATGGGTGCCAAGGCTAAGACCATCTCCAGGAGGTCCCCAATTATGTGGTAAGACATAGTAATTATAAGACCACTGAAGTGGCTCATCAGTTGAGTCCAGCAGAAGCTCAGCAGAAGCAAGAAATGGTCTTGCGGATATGAAAGAAAGCAGAATTATAAAGCCAGAGAGTGCTAGTAGTTGTGGACTAGTTTTCTTCATCTTCTTTTTTCTTTTGATTCTGTTGGTTTGTAAATGAGTTAGTGATCTCCAAGGGAAGGAGTATGGAATTTATAGTGGTAGCTCCTGGTTACCCACAAGGCATGTGGATCACCACTGAATATTTTAGTTTCATGGAACATGTTTGTAATTATTTGAAGGAACCTATGACATTTATAGTCCTATAAAATTTATTTATTTTTTTTTATCAATTTTGTCCTAAAGTTTTTAAGGCTTAATTTGGTAAGGCTGTGATTTTTTTAGAGGTGTTGTGCTTTCATGACTCTCTTAGAATTGTTTTGAAAAAGTTACAGCATTAGTGTTTAATAAAATAATTGCAAAAATTTCTCTCAATAAGTAGAAGCCTATAATAGATTTAAATTGACTATAATAGATATTGATAATCAAAAAAGAGATAATTAATCTACTGTATTAATTAATAAATGGATAAACATGAATTTTCATTAAAAATTGAGGTTATATTAGTTTTTTAAATTTTTGATAGCAAAAACCAGTTTTTAAAATCACTCCTTGAAGCACTTTTAAAAACACTCATGACTTTTAAAAGTTTAGAGCAAAAGAACCCCACTTTTTTATTTATCAAACATAAAAAATTGACTTATGCTTTTCATAAACATAAACACCCTCCAAAATAGCATTACCAAACCAAACCTAAAGCATTTGTAATTCACTAACCATAAAAAATAATTATATAATCATAAATTTTTAGTCTCAAAATGTTTGTCTTTAAAAAAATTAATAATAAATAAAAATCTTCTCTAGAAGCAACTTTTTTGAAATCTTTGACAACAATAGTGCATTTGATTGGGAAAAAAAGAAAAAGAAAAAGCAAACCAAAACACGTAAGTCATTGAAGAATATCAGTTAGTCATTAGTTTTATTGATAAAGCATTTGAGTGGAGAAAGACAAAGTCCTAAAATAATAAAATTTTAATAAGATCCCTTGACATCACTAGTGCATATGTTTATCCCTGTTAATTTTATTTATGTAGACCTGACAATTATATTATAAATTGTAAAATTTTAACTTTTGAAAATATATTTTGTTACGTATATTTTTTATTATTATTATTTTGAATATGCATATATCTTTTCTATTGATAAAGCAATTTTTTTAAAAAAATTTGCCATCAATACTAATAGCTGACTTGGTTTATACATGAATTTACTCTTTTTATTTTATTTTTATTTTTTTTATAATTGATCATCTCTAATAGACAGTAAAAAAATCATCCAAAGAATTATTCATTATAATAAATTTTTTAAGAAAAAAGATTTTTAAAAATACCAAAAAAATTTAGAATATGAGTAAATTAAGGTATATTATTGTTTATAAAGTATAGAGAATAAATTAAAAAAATTAATTAGTGTAGGAAATTTTTTTAGAAAAACACCAATCAAAACTGTGAATATGAGAAACTTTTGAGAGAAATAAATATTTTTTTTTTTAGTGTTTTGTAAGTGCGAAAAGATAGAGTGAAGAAGATATAAATAATAATAAGAATTATATTAAAAAAAGTAAAACCATAGAGTTTACAAAATTAGTTTACAAAAATACGAGAGAAGTAACATGAAAGACTGATATAATCATTAATTTCATACTTGAGTTTTTCACATGTATACAAGACTCACACTCACACTCAAGTAAATAGTGAAATTATTTTCATTGTATCAAATTAATTCTACATAGAAAACCAAGTTTCAATCAAAATAAAATGGTCCAGTATAAAAGCATTCACTGGTATCAAAATATATTTAACTCATGAACAACAAATTAAATATTAAATTGAAAATAAATATAAATTAATTATCATCGAAATACAAGAATTATGTAATTTTAGGACGTGCTGCATGTACCGACTAAAAAGAAGAAGAAACTTGAGACAAGGTGGGACCCAACTAACACTTTGACCTGGAAACTTGTTTATCTATATAAGGACAAACCAACTAAAAACAAATACCGATTAATATAAAAAGGACAGTTGTAAGTACGTTTATTACAATATTATTTAGGTGGCGGCTATATATTAAACAATTTTCTATTGTTTTTGATAAAAGACAAGAAGGCCAGGAAACCTTAATTAATATGAAGATTATGTTAAATCGAAACTTTCTTCTCTATTTTCCTCATCAAAAGTTGACTTTGACTGGATATTTGATTCTATTAATTAAAAGACAACGAAAGTCCAGAAACATTAATCATGTAAATTATTAAGTGAACGCAATCAGTGTGTGTGGTGCTCTTTTCTGAATTTATTTTTATTGTATTATTATTAATAAACAACTTTTCGCTTTCTAAATTTTAATGTCAAATAGATAAGTAATTCCTTGATGAGCAAAGAGAAACAAATTAAATGATCATTAATTATGATAAATATTTAGAGTACAAGTTGGTACTATATATATATAGAGGAATAAATATTTTGTATATTAGATATAGCATTGTTATGTGTGTCAATGTTAAACTCTCATTATTAAGATTAGAGAGCTTCATAATCCTTAAATAAATAAACTTCTCTTTTTGTCACCAATTAATTGATTTTCAAGAGTGAAACTCCAACATGGTATTAGAGCTAAGCCCATAATTAATGGGCTGGCCTATTACACCGATACCTGAAAATTGATTAGCCCACGATTGATGGGTTACACCTCACGATTTTGGATATTCACATTCCAATTATCACCTACTATTTTTATCTTAATAAAAAAGGGTTAGTACCACCTCATTATTTTTAATAAAAAATAATTCTAGCCAACATTGCATTAGATAAATTTATCTCATATAGATTTTATTTTTTTTTGTCTTCTCTTTTTTATTAATAAAATAACTTTAATAACATGATAAAATTAATTAATTACTCAATCAACCAAAATAAAATAAAATTATACATCCATTCAATTTTAAGCATGGTTAATGATGAGAATTGGCGATTCTTGAACCAGCCTAATTTTTTCATTAACATCAACAAAGTACTTCTGCTAAGGATTTTTTTTTTTTTTCTCTCATCTAAGTGATAAACTCCACTCAATCAACTAAAGAATATAAGTGCATTAAAAATATCTAAAGTATATGCCAAACAAATTACGAACGTGTTGCAATGATACTTGATCTTTCTATTTAAGTAGGGATCCGGATGTCTAATCCTGTTGGATAATTTTCCTTTCGTTTGAATAATTTGGTTCACATTATATCAGGTCCAGTCGGATCTTACACGATCCGATACTTTTACAAAACTAAAATAAAATTAATTATATTTTATCTCATGAACAACCACCTGTTTTGTAATAATTCCTATAAACTATCAAATTAATTAGGCACATAACTCCTTATTCGAATCATAATTAGCAAATAACCATCACTCATCTAAATTATCCATTAACTCATGAGAGACTAAATTATTCTCAATCCAAGTTTTTTTTTTTTTTGTTTTAATAGTTTCTTCTTTTTACACCTTTTTCTTTTCATTTTCTGTGAAACTAAACTCTTTATATTGATTTAATTTTAGCATACATAAATAATATTTAAATCATTAATAATTTATAATTCATTTTTATAATATTTACATTATTAATGGATTTACAAATATTATTTTTCTCATTTATAAACTATACAAGTTGTTTCAACTTGCATTTTAGTGATAACATTTTCATTAAAAAAAAATTATTTTCTTATTATTGTATTACATATTGGGCTAGTTATTTGTTAATTATGATTAAAATAACAGGTTATTTGCCTAATTTGATAGTTCATGGAGATTAATGCAAAACGGGTAATAGTTCATGGGGATAAAATGCAATTGACCCAATAAAATAAAATAAATCACCTAATTAAGCTTTTTCTTTCTTTTAAATCATTGTCTTAGGGACTTTTTGTGTTGAAGGGATGAGATTAAAAATATTATTTAACATTGTTTAGCAAGATTTGAGAAAAAGAAAAAGAAATTAAATATGAAATACATTTTGGCGAACTATATATGATTTGTTCTATGTTTCTTTTTGTCACAACCTCAACAAATTTACAAATCAAGTCCTCCAGGATAATAGTTTGTATCCAATCCATGGTGTGGAATGGTCCACTTTTTTTGGTTTTAAATTTGAGAAGAAAGAGAAGGGATGGAGAGAGAAAATAAATAGTTTGATATGAGAGAGATTATAGAAGAGATTTCTGGGTAGTTAATGAAATTAACTAATTTAGTGCAAGATTGGTTTAGTCACTTGAGTTAGTTAAGTTTAGTATTAGGTTAACTCATATTGACTGTAATTTTGATATAGCTTATTTAAACACATGACAATTATTATTTAGTTATTGCAAGAATGATGTGGTAGAGTAACTCTATGTAAATTTTTATACAATTAATTTATCAATTTATAGCAGGAAGATTCCTATTACTCATCTAGTTAACAAGATTTTCTATAATGTAAATCGACAATTGAGAATCACGAATCTCGTCAGGTTGCTGTTGGAAGAAGCTCAAACAAGCACCAAATAGTTTATGGCCTAGTTTGGCTCTGTATTTGCACACTGTGTTTGGTATTTGGGAGCTAAAAAGTGATTTTTGATTGCATGTGAAATTGTCCAAAATAAATGTTATCTTTCTTTCATTTTTGGTGCTTTTTTTTTATATACCATTAATTTAGTTACACATTAGAGGGTCTACTTGATACTATGTTGAGGGTTTGGAAAGGGGGAGGACGGAAAGACTTTGTCGTGATCTGTCATGCTTATCTTTTTGGTGCCCTTGGTTTCACTTCTGATAGTCTTTTTTATGTCTTTTACACCATCAAAAACATTTATAAAATTATGTAACCAAACATTTTACTCAAGGTAAAAATCATTTTTCAAGTAAAGTAACCAAACATAAAAATAGATTTTGTCAAAATCAATTCTCCAATAATCATTTTTGGCAAAATCAATTCTTTAAAACACTGTTTTGCAAACGCCAAGCCAAACTAGCACTAAGTAGACTATCCAAACCCATCCCTAACTTAACCCCAAAGATGGAAGCAAGATCGATCTCCACAAACAAGTAAATTTTACAAGAGAAAAGAAATAATAAAACTTTTATAACTTAATTAATAATAATCCATTTAAAATTTATCATACAACACATAAATAACGTAAATTATTGATAACATAAATTATCATACAACAAAATTAACTTGGCTTTTCTATTTTTCTCTATACGTGCATGACTTTTGTGCATCTTTCAAGTGTTGTTTTTCACATTCTAATTTTGTTTCTAATGAATAATTATTACATTATCGTCTTGTTGTTACCTGTTACGTAATTTAAAAAGAAACTTGCAGAAAAAAATTATAAATTAATATTTGATACAATATAAGAAATACAATTGCCTAGAAAGGAAAATCTTTAAAATTAGTAAATTACAATACGAACCGGCCCATTGCAACACTTAAGTCGTCCAATTGTGTAGTGTTATACTAATTTCGTTTTTGAGTAGGAATTAGTCCCTCACTCCATTCCTTTTCAAAATCTCAAATTATTTTGAATTTTTGGGTCAAAACCAAACTATTCAATTGGGCTTCTTATGAATCAAGATGGTCCCTTATCTACCCTTAAGTGAAATTATTTTCATTTAGGAAATTTATTTGGATAAAGGATTTGAAATCTAGGGATTTGATATTCATTTTTTAAATTCATCAATTACCAAAATTTGAAATTTATTGATTTACATGTTATTTGTATATATACAATAACTAAATGAGAGCATTTAAAATCCCAATCTTTTTAAATTCATTTAATATTGATAATATATGTCATTTTATTATTTGCTGATAATATAAAAATTAGATACACTAATAATGTATCACATATTAATTACATATCGAATACTTAAACAATAATTATGATTTTAAATACATATCAAATACTTAGACAATAATTATGTAGAATACAGTGCTTAATTTACAATGAAAGTTAGAAAACGAAGCTTCAGTTTTATTTCTTTATGCAACTGAAATTTACGAAACACACAACTGTGTATGGCACAAATATAAAACCAGCATGAAACACACAACTGCACCTGGCTACAGGAGATGCTAGGCACACCATCAACATTATTGTGTTTGAGTACTTTAACTTTTCACCTTTATATCCATTATTTTCAGATACAACACTTAGAAAATATTCTAACAAGTGAAGAAGAAGAAAAAGACGTTGGAGAACTCTTATCTTCCTCTTCGGCATTGCTGGCCCATTCCTCAGCCTTTTTGAACCTGAACGTGAATGGTTTTATTTCATCACTCAGAGCGAAGTGTCTTTTCCCATCCTCGTCAATATATATCCCAAGTGCCCTGCACAAAGCCTCTAAACGCTGGCAAGATATAGTAATTGACACCCCATTGGAGTGGCTCACCATCTATGTCGAGCACTGTTTCAGCTGAAGCTACCAATGGTTTTGTGGTTAGGACAAAGAAAAAGAAAGAGAGAACAAACAATGCAGGCTTCATGATTAATTGTGTAATATGGTATGAATGGCTTTGTTTTGTTGTGTGTAAATGAGAGCGGGGGAGCTTCAATTTGTAAACCTAATTAAGGGGCCAAGTTGGCAAGTTGTACGTAGGCTATATATATATATATATATATATCTGTGTGGTTTATTATTAATTTTATCCAAGTTCATCATAACACTTGCAATTCAAAATGTTAAAATACTGGTTCCATTTGGTAAGTTGTATATATTTGTTTTTCTTTTGAAAAGAAGATTATGGATAACTTGCTCTATTATTCTATTTCCTTACATGCGCTGCCTCTGTTTTGTCATGTACTTGCACCGAATCACAAACGTGATGAAATCAATGAATTTTTTAAGCAAGACCCGGGCCGCCAGAGATAGTTCGCCAAAATATATTTCATATTTTATTTTCTCTTTTTTTCTGAAAATCTTGCTAAACAATGTTAGATAATTTTTTTAAACTCATCCCTTTAACACAAAAAATGTCGCTAAGACAATGATTTAAAGAGAGAAAAAGCTCAATGATTTTTAATCTCATCCGAACTAAAAGGAAAATTATATTCATTGACATCCGGATCACTATTTAAATAGAATGAGCAAATATCCATTGCAAAACATTCATAATTGTTTGGCATCTATTTTAGATATTTTATCTTGTTATTAAATTTATTTTAATTAATAAAAAAAGAATGTAAAAAAAAAAAAAACTAGAAAAAGATAAATCTAATGCAACGTTGGCTAGAATTATTTTATTAAAAATAATGAGGTGGTACTAACGGTTTGTTGAAATTATCCAAATGGATGATTATAAATTTGTAGGAATAGAAGTCCAAGTCAAGGTCGACGGGCCTAAAAAGAAACCCAAACACTTGGAAAATGAATTCCAAATCAGTTACAGAATATAATTGCTGACATGTATTAACATATACTTGCACTCACAATGACAACTAATAGAATTCTCAGTTATGAATTGTTTCGTCGATATTTTTACTTATGTAGTTGTGTCTTTCAATTTGTGTTTCTTGTTGTATTGATTTTATATTTATTTTATAGAAGAAATGTATGAAATTTTGTTCAAAACTTTAAAATATACCATTTAAGTAATTTATCATCTTGTTTTGTTGCATCATAAATATAACATGTTCAAAACAATTCTACCTCACTACTGCTTAACCGAATCAAGACTTCATGATTCAGTTCTTTTTACTTTTGATAAAATCACACAATTTATATATTTTTTTAATAGGAACTGCTGGGCAATCCCAACACTTTGCCTTTGGATTTTTAATTGCATAGGAAGTACGTTTTATTTATTAATATATATTTAGTTTGTGTTGTTTATTAATATATATTCAGTTTGTGTTTGGTAAATCAGATAAACAATCGGATAAAATATTTTCATTTAACTTGGTATAATCAATTGTTTGATGCATGTTACTGGATATGACCAAACAAATACCAAATGTGGCTTTATAATGTTTTTAGTTGACTGAAGACAGATAAAATAAGTAAACATTGAACCAAAAAAGAAAATTCTCAAGTTGCTCCAATCCCGTTAACTTTCTACGTCGACTCTTTTCCGTCACAAAAATTGTATCTTTTTATTTTATTTTTTTATTCTTATAAACATAAAATTAAAAGTATACAAAAAAATAATATTATTTCTTTTACTAAAAATATATAATACATGACGTTATTTCAATTGCCACTGAAATATATATTTTTTTTGAACATCAAACATATCAACCCATATAAGTGTTCCCATACCTGCATAAGGTAGAATAATTCACACATGTATTGCTTGAAATATTAAAAGCATCTAGGCAGTACACTACATAACATGGGAATATATAAAACAATTTATTAAAATATTTTTTTGGTAGAAAAACAATTTATTAAATTAACCTTAGACCCCGTGCATACTAAGAAAATTAGAATTAAAAAGCTAAAACTTAAAGGAATTAAAGGTATTTAGGTGTCAAATATTATCAAAATTACTTTATAAAATAATGACAGTTAAAAGTTTCTAACAGGTCTTTTTATTTATATATAAGATTTTTCTAACGAATTTTCTAAGGACACTTGTTTTGCTGCAATAAATATGATTTTTGGAAATTGAAAATAGTAATTTATGCATTAAATAACATTAAAATCTTTATCATCTATCATAATAAATGTTACAAATTTTCTATATAAAAAAGTTTAACAAGTGTTAGGGCACCATTAGAAAAATCTTTATATATATATAATGACAAACCAACTCAAACAATTACAGATTAATGAACCTTTGTTTTCCTCTCCATGAGGCTTTTTCTCCTCTGCTTGAGGCGTCCTTTCTTCCTAGCCTAAATCTTCCATTACAGCGCAACCTTCCATGATTCCATTCCCACCCTTCATTAATCACTCGACTATAATCAGTTTTCTTTTTAATCATAAACTCATCATTGTTTTCTACCCAATGGAACCAGTGACACCAAACATTAGTAGGAAAGATTATTTCCAACAAATTCAATGCTACATGTACAATTCACAATGTTCTCACAAATGTTTGGAACAACCCCATAGGTTTACACAGTAGAAATGGGAGATCAGTTATACCAATTTTTGGTGGAGTTAGACATTTATTATTGGTGGAGTTGACTAGAATTTTATGTAAACGTATTTAACTATAGTAAATGTAAAAAAAAAAATTATAAGAAACTTGTCACTTATAAGACATAATAAAAATTTATAAGCTACAAAAGTTAAAAGACAAAAATAAATGTCCGGCAAATATATCTTGAGTTGCTTAAATAAAATCTAAAATTGTGAGCGATGCTCTTTTAAATTAACAAATTGATTTGATATTTTTTTTCCATAATTATTTATTAATAACAAATAAATATAACATTTTTAAAAATTAAAAGATAGAATATACTTACTTGTTACTGGTTCAATTCTCAAATTTTGTTGATCAAGCAAAAAAAATAAAATTCTTCTATATCATTATTGAACACACTCAGTAATTGTCTTGAAAATAAATTTTGAAATAAACATAATTTCTAATTATATTAAAATTTTATTTATTTTGGGTTTAATAATATAATTTTAAGATAAAGTTTTATCTATATTTTTAGGCAGAAATCTCTTATCTCCTTTAAATTTAGACAATGGCCTATCTCTAATGTCAAGAGAGCTTATTCAGAATTCGTTTTTGGTGGCTAGTGGCTGGCTGCACAAATTATACTACAGAGACAAGAGAAATCCTAATTTAAATTTTTATAAGAATCTTATTGCCGATTAAGCTTTAAGCTTTAACCTATTAGTCTTGTAATCTTATAGTCTTGTAATATAAAACGTGAAAATATTATATAATTTTTACTTTTAGAAGGGTCATGATATTAAATAAAAAAAATATAAAACTAAAAATTAATTTTAAATTATAATATTAAATTTTTACAAAAATTTAGGAGTGGCATGACGCTCTCTAATCCTTTTAAACTCCTCCCTTGCACACAGAGTTGGCATATATATATGGGGTCGTGTTGTTGAAGGTGCAGAGTTTAAGCCCACCATCAAAGCCTCTAATTAATGGCTGCCTAACAACAAATGGTTTTGTGGTTACGACAAAGATAAAGAAAGAGCGCACAAGCATTAATTGATCAAGCTTTGTCTTCTTGTTAATGGTTTCTGTTTTTTTAATGTATGATCGCCTACTATGTGAATTACATAATAAATTCTCATCTTAAAGATGTGATATGATTTTTTTTTTTAAATTTTTTTACTCAGGGAAAAAAGAAAAATCTAAATCTATTATAATTTAAGAGAAAAATAAAAATAAAAAAGTATACACGGATAACTAAATTTTTAAACGACTATTGTGGTTTGATAAATTAGAACGTTCGCATTTCACGTTGTTTAAGGTTTTTCCTATAACCTCTAACCGGATATCTTTAATAATGAGAATAGTATCATAGTGGTAAAGAAATAATCTCATATTCTTATTTTATTAAATTTAAGATATTTTGAGCCTTTGATATTGGTAGCATCTTACTACATTCATTTAATTATTTAGAAAAAACTAATAGTAATGACATATATTATATTTAATGTTTTTAGGCATATTAAATTGACCATATTATCACCAAAAACATAAAAATTTAACTTTAAAACATATCAGAAATTTTAAATTAAAAAAATATCATACACTATAAATTAAAATATTATCATATATTATAAATTTAAAAATATCATAACTTATAAATTTAAAAATGATCATATATTGTAAATTAAAAAAATATCAAATATTTTAAATATATATATATATATATTTTACATAAATTATCATACAATATAATTAACTGAATTTATAAATGTGTCACTAAGATATTGTATTTATAAAATCCAGTTTTTGAATGAATTGACATGCTGGAGGAGTGTAGAGAGAAACTGAATTTTGTAAATCTAATTTCTAAATTTATTATATTTTAAATAATAAATTGTTAAATTTATTATTTTATATTTAATTTGTGAGAGTTGGACCGTTTGTCCAAAAATCCTCTAATTGATTTGTCCTATGACCAGGCTACATACTAGATAGCCATGAATTTGGGGAATCAATTAAATGTGCTAAAATTATTTCAAGCCTGTTCCATAAAACTTCAATTTATGCACAAGAAGACAATTGCGGCTAATCTAATTACTTATTTCTAACATTGACCCGTTAATTGTTATTAGCCCGACCCAAGACTTTCAGGGATTACGTGTGTATGATTTGATTGGATCCATTGTATTTAAATATAAGTGGGCCCCAATTTGATGATGATGAAACAATGGACTGGTGTGTAAGACACTAAGATTTGTTTGTCAATGCCGAAGTCACATCTATCTTTTCTTGTGATTTTCATTTGGAATTCATTGGTTTTGTTTTTCATGTTTTCATATGAATCTTTTCTTTAATGATATTTAGCAAGAATTAAATGTTTTATATTTGTTTAGATAGAAGCTAAATGTATCTGTGTTTTGAGTTATAAATATAAAATTATTAACTATTATTGATATTTAAATATATTTATTAATATCTAATTATATCTAATAATACGAATACAATTAAATACTGTTGATATTTCTAAATATCGTGTCTTATATATTTTATTGTTTTAAATTTCTTTTTTGGTTAATTAAAAAAAAAGGAATAATAGAGAATAACATTAATAATTAACTAAGAAATATTTAGTAATAAGTAATTTTTAATTCATAAAAGAAATAAATGTTATTTTAACTATTTTTTTTCTTTGTAAATGTTTACTTTTTATATTTACTAAGAATTCATATTTTTTTTTAATTTAAAAAATATTTATATTTAATTATGACCAATTAAGTTATATAAACTAAATTGTATTTATAAATTATATAATAAGATTTTATAAGTATAAAACTATAAGTTATAAAAAAATTATTATATGGAAACTAGTCAAATGACAAGAAAATAAATATAGTTAATTGTAAGTGTTATTTTAAAACTTATCATTTAATTTAGTTAATATGTATTAATTGTATTATGTATAATTTAATAAATGATTAATATTAAACACGTAAAAATAAAATATAAGTTACGTAAAGAGATAAATCAAACCTTCAAGCATGCACATTTAACCATTATATACATTACAAATTAGTCATAAATAAGTATTACATAATATTTTTAGCATATATCTATATGTTCTGGGATTGTGCATTATTTTTATAATATTTCTGTTACATGTTTGATATATTTTTGTTTTTAAATTGATCGATACTATATTAGAAATGATATTTTGATTCTTGAGGACTGTTTAGATTGTCGATGCTGGTTTTGATTCTGGTTCTGAATCACATGAGATGTTGATGGTGTTTGTCTTGACGTATGAACTAACGTCTCGTCCATCTGTGAATGGGTCAAGAGTTTTTTTTTTATATTGAACTTTTTACCCCTTTTTATGCATTGTGTTATTTTTCATTTTTTAGATTTTAATGGAGAAGAATTAATATTATTTTGAAAATAATTACAGTGTTAGAAACCTTTTTCCTTTTTATAAGAGATTTTTTTTTAACTGTTATTTTTAAGGCACTTTTTAAGGTAATAAATATAAAAATTTTGTATTATTTTTAGAAAGGTTGGCTATGATTTCAATACCGTGTAATAAATAATTTACTACTTTTAGATTGTTTCAAAATTCAAAATTCATATTTATTATCTCTTAATAAGTATTTTTAGGATACTCAGAAAATCATTTATAAAAATAATTTTTACAGTAATCACTTATAAAATTAATTTTAACTCAACAGTTCCCCACTTAATTGTTTTACAAATAAGATGAGTCAACAACTTACATTTATCACATATCTATTGACAACAAGGTTTAAACTTGAATTCTTTATCTGAACACCAAATTATAATTTTTTAATTTTTCATAGCAAACATCTTTCTTTGCAAATAATTAAAATATTATATTATAAAAAATTATTTATTTTATTTTTTACTCTATCTGTTCACATATTTTTTTGGTTATAATTTCACGCCAACTTCAATATTCTTTTAAAAGTTAGTGTCTTTCATGTACTTAACCATGGAATAAATAAAATAACATTAAAATTACTTTTTTAAGAAGGTCAGCTGGACATATATTATCTAAACAACTAGAGCTATTTCTCCACATTTTCTAAATTTCAAATATTATTTAATTTTATATTTTTAAAAGTTGCCAGTTTTTCTTAACAATTGAACAAACTATAATATTCTTAACATAAAATTACTATGTTGCCATGGTGATGTACACGACCCTCTTATTAATTGGAGGACCAATCTCTCATTTTTGATGGTCTTTTTTTTTTCTTTCCTGAAATCTAGATCTCTTCAACTTCATAAAAATGATGTTCTTAGTTTTTTCTTTCTTTTTATATAGTAATAATAACAAGAATTTTTCTGACAAGTACCCATGGTAATTACTATAATTTTTTTAAATTAAATTTTTTCATAAGTAACAAATTTAAACATTAAATAAGACTGAATTACTATAATGTTACAAACTTTCTATTTACATAACCATTAGAGGAGACACTCAAGAAAAATCCTAATAATAAGATTAATATTTATGCTCCATGTTTTAAAAATGGATGGATAGATATTCTTGGAATATAATTCCACGCATCGTCACATTCAATTTCTTCTTTCTTCAACTTCATAAAAATGATGGTTTTAGTTTTTCTTTCTTTTTATAAAGTAAGAATATTAAGAATTTTTTGCCCTTAACAATAATTATAATTTTTTAAAATTAAAATCTTTCAAAAGTATTAATTTATTTAATAATTATTATAACAAGTACCACAAATTTCTATATACATAATCAAAACAAGTGCTCCTTAGGACACTAGAAAAACCCTAATAATAAAATTAGTTTTTATGCTTCATGTTTTAAACTGGACGGATAGATATTCTTGGAGTATAATCCCCCCTGAGACGCATCGTCAAATTCAAACTTTACGTTCATATTGATACTCTATAAATAGAAGCTTCAGAGAGCTCCTTTATCCACCAACAAATTAACAAACATAGCCACTCAATTAAAAGAAAAATGAAGACATCATCGCTTGCAGCTCTCACCATCTTCCTTCTCTTTGCCCTGATTACCACAAATCCATCTGTAGTTGCAGCTCTAGTGCTTGACACAGAAGGCAACCCAGTTGAATGGCACAGAAATAACTATATCTTGCCATTTGTTTGGGGACCTTTAGGTGGTGGCCTCATCCTCGGAAGCCATAACAATAGCAGCTGCCCATTATATGTTACCCAAGAACCTTCTGACTTCTCAAATGGCTTCACGGTAGCCTTTTCACCCAGAATTTCCAGACTACCTTTTGTTTCTTCATCAGCTGAGTTGAGCATCAAAACCACTGGTTCAGTTACGACATGCAAGCTTTCACTAGTGTGGAAGCTTGTCCCTGTATCGATCAGGCTGTGGTACGTGAGTACTAATGGAAATTCTGATTTCCAAAATAGTATTTTCAGAATTGAGCATTACGAGTCATATTATTACAAGATAGTATTTTGTCCAGCCCGATCTCCAATCCCAACTTTGTGTAAGGGCCTGGGAATTGATTATGCTGAGGATGGAACTAGATATTTGGCTCTCGGTGATGATATCGAACCATTCATGTTTGTGTTCAAAAAGGCTGACCAATCCCAAACGAATATAAAAACTGTTGTATAAGATAATTATGTAACAAGCTAATGGTAAATAAAGCAATCATCAAGGAAGTACATCTGGCTATAAGTGCAGATCAATTGTTATTTAAGCTCTAGTAGAAATGAAATAAAACGTGTCTATATGTGCATGACTTTTGTGCGTCATTTCAAGGTTTTTTATTTTTCTATTTTTTTTCATATTCAAATTTCGTTTCCAATAAATTATTAATATATTCTCATTTTGTTCTTACACATTTGTCAGTTACATAATTTAAAAAGAAGTTTGCAGAAAAAATTTATAAATTAATATTTAACGTACTGATAATTTATTTTATTTTACATCGCCAGAAAATTAAAAATTACATGTGTCACTAGTGCTTATAAATCTTATTTACCAACACTAACATAATCAAATTTTGATTCAAAGCTTATTCTCTCTAGAAATTACGTGTAAAATGTAATTAATTGTGGAAACATAAAAATATAATAAGGAGATACAATCATTTTAGATTGTAACAATAGTTTGGAGTAGATAAATAATATTCATCCGACAAATATATTGTCTTAGTCTGAATTTTATTCAACTACCGGCCCTCATTTTTTATAAGGCACTTGGCACCTTTAATAAAATTAAAGAAAATCTCACCAACTACAGATAGCATGGAGGAGCTCAACAATCTCATCAAGATGAGAGAATAAGAAAAAATTAAGCTACAAAACCAAATCAGAAAGCATAAAGAAAAAGAGAGATCGATGAGGTAGTGTAAAATGCATTTAAATAATGTGAACAGCGAGAGAAATAAGGGTGTAAATCTACAGGGAAGTTACACTTGGTAAATCTTGTATAGATGTTGTTGGGGTGCAGTGCGCCTACGTTGTTCATGTGTAATTTGTTTCGTTAATTTAAAGCTTCCTTAATTACCTTTCTACTTTAACATTGTAATTTGCATGTTTCTTTTTCTTTTTTTATTCTTTTCTTTTTTATGTGTTCGAAGGTTTATATAGAGGAGTTAAGAGTTTACAACAAGTTTTGAGAAACTTAAACCCATAAATTAATAAGATTCAACTTATATTATCAGTTAAACATCTAAACACCAAGAACAGAACTTCAATTTAAAGTTTTAAATTCTAAATTTAAAATCTATTTCACATAACTTCACAGCTAATATGACATTATTGAAACATAAAAATTAACAATTTTAATACCCCTACCTGACCAACTCAAATTCCAAACCATAATTATCTTGAATTGCTTCACATAACTACCTGACCAACTCAAATTCCTAACCATAATTATCTTGAATTGCATCACATAACCAAGCTAGTTACCCTAATCAGTAGCATTAGTCAAGTAATTCAACTTTCTCAAATTTTAATGACATCAACCAATTGGTACATTCCATAGATCCACTATTTAACTCACTTCTAAGCAAGCCCTCATTAAGAACTGCAACCACTAAAATAGACAACCTATTTCAAACATGGTCCATCGATTGGTACTAAGATTAGGGTATTAGCTTTGAATTTGTGTAATCAAAACCCTGCTAAAATTGTATTAAACGTGTTCCGTACGACTTGATATTTTTTTCCAGTGATTATCCATATATGCCTACTAACCTCTGCTACCAATATAAATTTCATACTGCTTCCCTAGGAGCTTATCATCATCTCATTCATACACCAACCTACAGATTAAAAACAATGAAGAAGACAACTAGTCCACTACTAGTACTCTCTTGCTGCCTAATTCTCTTTCCCTTCATCACCAAACCATTTCTTGCTGTTGTTAAGCCTGTGCTAGACACAGATGGTGAGCCACTCCAGTGGTTTACTAATTACTATGTCTCACCACATATTTGGGGACCTACTGGTGGTGGCCTTAGACTTGGCACCCATAGAAACAAGTCCTGCCCACTCTATGTCACCCAAGAAAATTCCAAAGATGAAAGGGGCTTCCCAGTAAAATTTTCGCCTGCGTCATCTAAATTAACTTTCGTCACACATCTACCAATGTTAACATCCAGACGATTGCTCAAACAGATTGTGTAGACTCCCGGGTGTGGAGGCTTATCAAAGAATATACAGGGGTGTGGTTTCTGGGTAATGATGGTATTGCATCACCAGGCATTGATGGAATCGTTAGCATGTTTAATATAGAGAGGACTGAAAAACTTCTTGCCTACAATCTTGTTTTCTGTCCTGGGCTTGTCCCAACTATATGTAATACTCTTGGATTGTATTCTAATGAGGAGGAGGGTAAAAGATATTTGTCCTTGAGTGATAAAATCCAACCATTCACAGTTGTGTTCCAAAAGGCTTCTTCAACTTCCTCAAACTATATTCAAAGTGTTGCATGAGATGATTACGATTACTCAGTGCATAATGGAGTAATTAAGGTATCTGCATAAAGAGATCAGTATATATGTAATTCGCATAATTAATCACATAGTGAAACTCAGTCATTGATCCTATTCCTATCTTTCTAAGCTAGCCAAGTCCATGTGTTACATATGCTGCTTGGTGCAGTCTAAATTATTGCATTTTTATTTAATTTTTTGTTTAGTCATCAAGTTTGTTCGGATCAATTTATTTGCACCTCAATTAATCACCTTTTCGGTTTAGTTACAAATAAATTATTTATACTAGACTAGAAATTTTATGGGGATTTTACTTACTGTAGCCTCCCCAAGGAAACTCGAACTCATTAAATTAATTAAATGTGTTTCGTGGTCAAGTGTGACCGGACTAGTTACATGTATATCGATTAATCAAACTCTCCATTTTGGTCAAAATTAGATTATCTATGCTGGGATTAAAAAATTTATGAGAATTTTATTTTTCATGACCTTTGGAGTTTTGAACCCACGAAATCAATTAATAAAGTATACGTTCTTGACCATCAAATCAATCATTAGAGTTAAATTATTGCGTATTTTGCTTTATTTCTATGTAGTGAAGAAAAATCAAAAGCTTGGTTAATTTTCAACTTGCGAAAAATTCTTAAATGTTCACTACTAATTAAATTATTGCGTATTTTGCTTTATTTCTCATATTCCTCTTTTGTCTTTGGGTTTCGACTTGACAATACTAGCTCATTATCTAATAATAAGGGCTTACACATGATTTTTAAAATTCAAATTCTTTTGATGAGTGACAAAAAACAGGTTCTTGGAAGAATAAAATATTAAAATTAATTAAACAAAAAAGAACTACTTAAAGTTCTCTTAATTTTTTAAAATTCAAAACTCTGAAATTAGGTAAATATATATGGAATCCGAAATTTGAAAGTCTATCATTTAATTGGTGGAGAGATTGAAAAAATATTTTATTAGGTTGGACACGTGCTATTTATCAATTTTCTTATAAATGCAAAATAATATGTTGATTTAATTAATTTTTATTGGCGTGACTATAATTCATTTTAATAGACATATATCATACATGAATCAACGTCAATCTTGTTACATTATTAATTTTACTAACATGACTATAAAATGATATGTAATTTGACTAATTTTTATTAACGTGCCTATAATCTACACCATATATAAAATAGCATTAAAGAAAAAATCTTTTGATTTTCAATTTTATCTTTTGTACTTATTAAATTTTCAATATTACTATACCCTCTTAGATATCTATCTCAATAGAGTCGTTCTCTCAATTGATTATTATAATAGAATTAATTTTAATTTTAAACTGTATAAAAGAACCTTAGAGGAAGCATCTTTTGATTTTCTATTTTAACTTTTGCACTTATTAAAGTTTTAATATTGTCACACCCTATTGATGTCTATCTAAATAGAATCGTTCTCTCAATTGATTATTATAATATGATTAATTTTAAACTGTAAATATATTTCTAATTAAATGTTTAGAGTTTTGTTCTAATATGAAATATTCAGTTCCTTCAAATTTTAGAGTTTGACTGAAATTGAAAATTAATAAATTTAATTGAAACTGTAAATATATTTCTAATTAATGGTTATAGTGTTGTTCTGATATGAATTATTTTTTATTTTTAAAAACTTCCTAATAGTTTTGGATTTCTAATTATGTTATATATAATAACATTAGCAATACCTATATTTGCATAATACATTAGCAAGCTTGAAATTGAATTTGAGAATTTGAACCTTGGAATTCTTTATCCAACCATAATTGGCAAGCTTATGAAGCTTTATGTTTATATACTCTTTTTATTTTTGATCATTAGACTAATAATACAACACCTCTCTTAATCTTGTATGATCAAAATTCTTTAGAATTTTTTGTTGAAAGTTCGGGTGGCTAAACATAAACTCTCTTCACATTTAGTCTTGAGATTTTTCAAAAAAATTATATGTTTAAATAATAAATTAAAAATTTTATTGGATATATCTATTTGTTTGTTGTCATTAATATTAAGTATTATTTTCTTATTAATTATAATTTTTTTAATATGTATATCAATTGTCGATGAAAATGCATTTATATATCTTAAATGAGAGTCACGACATATATTTATATATTATAAACATGATTTACGAGCAATGCATGTGCCACAAAAGCTTGTCATCTTAATAGACACATATCATTAAGAATCATTCTAACTTACATCTGTTAATCAGATATTAACTTATCCCCTCCAACCCCTTTTCCCATACCTGATAAAATATAATTTGAACATGTTGTCCATCATTGGAACCCGGATCAAACAAGTTAAATAAATTTTCACGTTTTGCATGCACCTTCAAAAAAATTCGTGGATGCATCCTCTATATCCTTTTTTTTTTTGTAATACCATTATCCATAGTTGGTGGCTAGCTAGCCTAAAAATTCACAGCTCTTGGGGATCATTTCATACAAACAATGAAGAGAGAAAGAAACATAGGCAACTAGCCAACCAACCAAAAGAAAATGAAGACAACTAGTCCACTACTAGTAGCATTCTCTTCTTTCCTTCTCTTTGCCTTCATCACAAAACCATTGATAGCTGCTGCTGAACCTGTGCTCGACACAGATGGCGAGCAGCTTCAATGGGGTGTCAAATACTACATCTTGCCAGTTTTCAGAGGACGCGGCGGGGGTCTCACGCTAGCTGACAGTAAGTACTGTCCACTGAATGTTGTCCAAGAACATTCTGAGCTCTCTAATGGCCTTCCATTAACCTTTACACCCGGATTCTCTAAATTACCATTTGTCCAAACATCTAGTGACTTGAACATTGAGTTCTCCGGGGCATCAATCTGTGTTCAGTCATTGATATGGAGACTTGTAGAGTCAAAGGGGATCTGGTTTGTGAGTACAGGTGGTAAGAAACATGAGCCATCACTTACAAGTTGGTTTAAGATTGAGAGAGATGGAGATGATTACAAGCTTGTTTTCTGTCCCAAATCGTCTGAGATCCCCTATTTATGTGGAGATCTTGCAATATATATTGTTGGGAGTGAAACAAATGAACTAAGACGTTTGGCTTTAGGTGAGTACGACAGCCAAGCATTCGTAGTCAAGTTTAAGAAGGCCTCAAGTATATCCAAAACTGAATATTTGGAAACTGTGGTGTGAGATATATATATATATATATATATAACCTTTAATTTTATGTTAATGCATGTAGTCTGCACATGTTAATTTCAAGCTCAAATTCCATGTAAGAGTTAATGGCTTCGGTTTAGTTATTTTGCCTGGCCTTTAGTATAAGTTGTTACGTGTTCCCTAATTTCCATTCGGTTGAAAGAAATAAAAGTTGAGCTTCGTTTGCTTTTCTCTCTTAGTTTACTTTCTAGCATAAATTAATTGGCTAAAAGATCATTTGTTGTTACCATAACATTTCATGACATTTTGTTTTCTTGCTCATAATTTGGAAGGCAAGGAACCAACTATTTTTATAACATATATAATGTGATGGTTAATTAGTAAAATCATTTTTTTTTTTTGGTTGTGCAAACTGGAAATCGATAAGGAAGAACAATAAGTATAGGGACTCATGTTCTCTTATATAAGGTCTACGTGAGGCTACAGAGACAAAACTAGGAACAAAATTATAAATGCTTAACAAAATATCAGCACAACCTTTCCATTTGTCTCTCTGAAAGCATGGCTTAACTTCACCTCATGAATATTCTTCTTTAGACCTTATTTCATCTTATTCACCCATACTTGTCTTCCTCTCTCTAAATTATCTCTAGCCTCGGTCCACTGTTTTTTTTTTTTTTTGGAACGACAAGATAGATTTATTTAAATATAGAAAAATAAAGTACAATACAGAAACAAAGGCTATAATAAATGAAAATCGCACGCCCATTCCAACATACTTTCACTTTCAAAAAGCCAATACCTTATATGGAACTTATATTCATGAGCAAGACTTCTCCCCTTCTTGCTTTGAGTTGACCTTAAATCTATGCAACTAGTTCTTCTTTCCTATCAATCCCTTGTTTGACCAAACCATCCGCCAAATGGTTGGCCTCTCTCATGGTATGCTTCACACCACCCTTTTTAACTTAGTACTCTTACTTTCAATTGCTTTACAAATTTGATCATACCTCCATGGACCCTTGCTTGCCTAAGTCCACTTGTAACGCGTATGTAATAGAAATTTTGATATGTTGCCCCTTTTAGCTTAGTTATTTCCCTCTCGATTAGCTTAAAGATATATATGATCATATTTCCATGGCATTAAACAATAACAATTTGATATGCATACTGTATAAAATTTTGATATGTTGCCTTACCATGCTCTATTCCTATTTCTTATGCCCTAGATACTTTCTCCGTTTTTTTATTAATGAAACTTGATTTTACTTCTACTTGAGCTGATTGACCATTGTTTGATCGTACGTGACATCGTAAACCATTTAATTATACACAAATTTGAATATGAGTCATATATATAATATATATATATAATATTTTACAATATATGAGGGCTGTCATAATGAACAAGTTTCTATTTCGAATCATGTAATTAGTCATCGAGATCGAAAACTTTGGTTTACTGAGCAGATGTATCAAGGATATGTTTAAAAGTGATGATCATGTAATATTAATCTAATTTGTTTTTAATTGAAGAACTCATTCACTGCTGTTCAAAAAACAAAAACATCAAAGAAATGTACCATACCATGTTGGTAGTACTTGATTTAAAGAAGTTCTGATAATATTAATCTTGCTATGTATGAAAGAAAAAACATGTCATGTCATTTCAAAGAACTAATTAAAATTACAAACTACAAGAAAAACAATTCATCATCATCTCATCTCAACATGTAAAAGCGTGATATTTCATAATAGATTTTAAATGTCATATATACATAACCTACAATCTACTATATATGTTTAAAATGGTCATGTTAATTGTCATTAGGTTACAATATATATAGATAGATAGATAGGGAATAAATTAATTTGGGGAATCAAACGTGCTAAACTAATTTTATAACTATACTTGAGAGTATATATAATTTCAGTAGAGTATATATAATTTCAGTAATGTCCATATGAATGCATGGCTATTATGTTAATCTTATACGTCACTTATGAAATTAACTAATTAACTAATTAATCCATCCTTATCTGCTAGGTTCTTTGCTAGTACGAACTCGACTAGTCAACAAGATTCTCCTTCTTTATTTGTTTGGATTTTATGCACAAGAAGACAATTGCGGATTATACAAAAAAAAATTCATCCATGGTCCCATTAATTTTTTAAGCAAAAATAACAAAAAGTCATAGTTTAAATTTTAAATTCTAAATTTTTTTTAAAAGATAATTTCGCTTATCAATAAATTCTACTTTTAAAATAAAACTTTTAACAGTTACAATACATATACTAATTTTGATTTCTTATCCTTTTACCAATTTATTATTTACATGTTCCTTGCAAATGGTTAAAATATATAATTAAAAAAAGAAGACAACTAGCTAGTCCACTATTCCCGGTCTCACACCATGCAAGAAATTTAAGACAAGCTCCGCAATCTAATTAAACATAATTGGGATTCTAATTATCCATAAATTATTGGTTTGTTAGTCTTATCTTCACTTGTAGGGTGACAAAGACTCATGCATGCTACCCGTTATTGAACAAATTAGTTAATTAATTATCCATCAATGAATGACAAATTTCTAGTACTCAACTAGATTCCCTTCTAATATATATATAATTTATTTCTAAACTTCAAATATTTTCAGTGAGTATCCATTTGAATATGCATGGCTATTGGCTAGCTATAATATATGAGACATTTATATATATTCAGTTATTTCAAAATTTGAAACATTACAAAAGTAATAAATTTATTACACATCATTAAAATCATAATCAACTATTATAATAAATAATACATAATTTTTATATTTATCACTTTACAAGTGTCCACTTGTTAAAAAATTACTAGAAAATATGAAGACAATAGACTAGATTCGATTTTGCCCTCCATTTCTAATAATTTATTCATAAGACATCATTATGTTTCTTGCCAAAATTTTGGGATTCTAATTTATTTATAACCTATTAATTGGTTAATTTATTAATTTTATCTTCACTTGTATATATACAGTGATAAAAAAATAAAAATAAAAATCTAATTAATTAATCAATTTCCTCCCTTATTTTTCTTAAATCAATGTATATGATTTCTATTTCAATACATTATAATCTTTTTTATCTCTCCTCCTATTATGCATTGCCAATTTAATGAATAATCAAATAAGATTTTAATGCATTTATTTAAATATTATGTACAAGAAGACAGTGGAGGCTAACTAATAGAGCCTAAATTCAGTCTCTAATTAGTGGATTCGGTTAATCTCATCTTAAAAAATATGTTTTTATTCTTTTATTTTTTATTATCAACTTGATCGTTTTAAGTTTAAGTTTATCAATTTAATATAAAATACTATACTACAATTTGAACACTACATCACGAATCCATGATTAATTTATAAACGCTAAATAACAATTTCGAACAAGGTCCCTATTAGTCTATAATTGGTACTAGGCAAGGCAATTAGGTAGGAGCTTTATTTATTATTTAACCTCTCCTGAGGTATGCTTATATTACACGGACCACTATTTTATTTTTAAAATCTACACAAACATTCCTTGAAATTGAAAACAAGGTAAAACTAAATCCATACTCTAAAAAAAGTGAGATAAACTTCTTAGAGTTACCCCTATGGTCATATGACATATGATTTTTGTTTTCTAAATAAAGTTAAAATAAATATACACCAAAATTGAATTATTAATCATTTGTAAAATTATGAAAATAAAATAAAATAAATTTAATGAAAAACAATATTTAATAAATACTACAAGTTTTTGAAGAATATGAAATTGTTATTAAATGTAGATAGCATTTTTTTAGTTGTATTATTATTTTGTGGATAATTATTTATTTAATATTATATATATATATATTTAAATTTAAATAATAAAATGTTCAAATAAATAATTTCAAAATTTATTTATCTTTTAATATACATTGAGTGCATTTTAGGTACTTTATCTTAATTTTAAGTTTTAGGAAAAATCTATGTAATATTAATAAAATTTAAGAGGAATTGGAGTAATTTACTTAACAATATATTTTATTTCAACATTGTACAGAAAGATGTGGACGAATAACCTATTCACTAGAGAAAACGAGTCAAGAGACGTTATGTAGAAAAGACAATGACACAAAAATTTAATCCCTGAACAAACTAGCATTAATTTAATTTTTTTTTTCACCTAGATAAAATATTCCACTAACAACATGTGCTTGGAAGGAAGTACAAAAAATAATATATAACTAAGTGATCACTCTTATTCATATAATTTACATATTATATATAATTAATAATATTAATATTATTTATTTATAGTTCTAATTGGTAACAACTTATCCATAAATCATTGTTTTGTTAATCTTATCTTCAGATGTATGATGACAAAGAAACACCTTACATGTTATTGATCTAATTAATTAATAAATCCATTTATGGAGGGCATATTCCTACTCAACCGGTCAACAATATTCTCCTTCCTTGTTATTTTATTTTTAGGGTTTTTCTAACTAGTGTCCAAAGGACATTTGATAAGGTGCAATAAATGTGGGTTTTGGAATTTGAAACATTCAAAAAGTAGAAAATTATTTATTAAGCAGTACTGAAATCATGGTCAACCACTACAATTAATAATACAAATTTTTTCTATTTATCACCTTAACAAGTACCCTATGGGCATCTGTTCAAAAATCCAACTAGAAAATAGTTTAATTAATTGTTGTTAGAGTTTATCTAACGAGTGTCTTTAAAGCACTTGTTAAGGTACTATAATTATAAATTTATACCATTTTGTTACGGTAATTGTTCATAATTTCAGTGCTATTTAATTCATAAATTATTACCTTTGATAATTTTCAATTTTCAAAAATTGTATATATCTTCACTTGCGTGGTGATAAAGGCATCAATATGTTTCTTGGCAAAATTTTGGGATTCTCATTTACTTATAAACTATTAATTGGTTAATTTGCTAATCTTATCTTCACTTGTACATATACAGTGATTAAAAAAAAAATTCTAACTAATTAATCAATTTATGGTTGGCAGATTCCTATTGATCATCTAGTCAACAAGATTTTCCTCCCTCATTTTTCATAAATCGATGTATATTTATTATATTTCAATACATTATAATATTTCTTAAATTTATCTCCCCCCTCTATTATCCATTGCCAATTTAATGAATAATCAAATATTAGCATGTGATTTTAATGCATTTATTTAGATATTATGCACAAGAAGATAATGGAGGCTAACTAGAAAAAACTAATCCATGATTATTAAACTTACTATTTCAATCACATGCATGGTCCCGTTAATTTTTACAACGCTACTAGTTACGAATATTTTGGATGTGAATCACTATACACACCCAGTCAACATGCGTGCATGATTCTTCTCCCGTATTTTTCAACTTCTATGCTTTAATTTTTTTAGCAGTGAGTATGTCCGAGTTAGATAATGCCCAATTTGACTAATTTAATTTTATAATTTGATAAAATACATGCAAGAAGAACTATCTACAATAAAACTAAGAATTTATAAAGATTCATGACCTTCCTAAAAAGATTCAAATTCAAAATATTAGGGTAAAATAACATATATTTTTGTACCACTATACAAATTATCTCTTTAAGTTATATGCTTCAATTAATGCATAATAAAGTTTGTTAATCTCTCCACTAGTATGGGGAGAATTAATCTAATTAATCTCTATTTTTATGTGAAATTAGATTTTTGGAATATTAATTTCTGTTGATGAAGAGCAAATTTATAGGTGGACATTGGGACAGAAACGGTGCCTATTTAGCTTTTATGATTAATTTAAAAATTAAATTATACGAATAGTTTGACAAGATTTTGGATTGAGTATCTTAAATTTGATATTCGGCTGATTATCTTAGACGACTTTAGTAATGAATCTGAGTTTTTATTTTGTTTTGTTTTGAACTGGATAGAAGTTTTGTATGATGATAACGAAGCACATTACCCCTTATTTAACAAATTAATTAATTAGTCCATCACGATTTGTAAATTGACAAATTCCTAGTACTCAATTTTTCAACAAAAGTTATTATTGTCCAATACTTTTCATTAATTGATGTAATGTTATCTGTTTTTTTTTTTTTTTTTTTCACCACGTGTTTGACGAGGCCGAAGCCAAGTTCCTTAGCCCAACGTTACAAAATTGAATTATCATTTTGATTAAAATAGTAAAATTAATATTTTAAAAATCGGATCAGTGATTGGTTTGAAAAATTTATAAAATCTTAGATTGCTGGCTCAACTTAGATCGAACCAATATTCAAACTGAATGACGTCATAAATATATTTAGTTTAATATTTAATAATAAAACACAATTAACCACACTTATAATTATTATATTTGATATTATATATCTTATATGTTTTTTAATTTATATTTTTCAATCACTATTTTACTATTTTTAAAATTAAAAATAAAGAATTTAATAGAAAAGATAAAATAAACAAGCTCACTGGTATATATAATATCACAATTATCTCATTTTAATATATTTGTTTGAAATAATATATATAAATAAATAAAAATTTAGATTAAATATAAATTTTATAAAAATGTAAAAACAAAAGGAGAAATTATAAATTTTTTCCTTATATATAAATATAATACCAAATAAAAAAAAAATACATTTAACTCTTCTGGATTTGGATTTGAATGCTATTATCCATTAAAATTTTGAAACAAAATACAAATTTAATTTTTTAGATTTTAAAATAATAATAAAAAAGTAGTCCAGCTTCTAAACCGGTTTTGTGTTGTCTAGTTCTCCATATTTTTTAAGTTTTCATATATTTTTACTTGATCCAACCACAAAAACTGTTTCATGGTCCAAACCAACTCGACCTACCATCCCGGCACTATGCAATTGATCTGATTGGCCGGGTCGGTCCACTTTATAAAACATCGATTTTAATTCTTACAAAATATGTGTTTTATCAATATTGTCGTTGTAAGTTTTAGTTTATCCATACTCTCCTTCCTTCTTTATTTCATAATTATATTGCACTTCTTTCTTGTTTTGAAATTTTAATCGTAACAAATAATCAATTAATCAAGAAATTATAATCTCAATACCTCGATACACAGAATTAAAACTAACTAAAACAATTCCATGAGTACTACTTTAACTAAGACAGACTAACAATGTCCAGTTAATTGTTATTGGGGGAATCAAATGTCTATGCCCAAAACATATAATTTATTTCAAACTTCTTCCGCATGAAACTTAAAATAATTTGGGTGATTATCCTTATGAATGAACAGTCATCACTCTCTTTTCCTTGGAGGAACAAAAATGGATTCCGTTGAAGGAACAAAAATGGACACTATATTCGCGTTAGAAATAAATTATACTCTAAAAGAATCAGTTCATCACACTCTCATATACACCAATTAGCGTATATATGGAAACAACGAAAAAAACAACCAGTCCACTGCCATGTATATATACATAACTAAACTGAATATTTGGAAACTGTTGTGTGAGATTCTCTGTCAATGTAAGTATAAAATGCTCCTTCATTATTTTTAACGAGCATTATACATGATATTGTTGACTTGATCGGCCAACGAAATCCTCACGTGTCCTGCTTCCATTGGATGTGCCCTATTCACATGCGGCACCTTCCTATTGGGTGAAAGTATTCTATAATAACATTACTGATTAATTTTTCCAACCACTAGTTATTGTGATTCAATATTGTAAATAATTGTTTGTCAATGTGGTAATTCCTATATTGCTAAACATAGTAAGAATTCATAATACATATAAGTAAATGATTCACTCTTTTTAATATCAATTAATCGATTTTAAGAATTTGATTTTAACATTTAAAAAAATAAAAAAATCCAAGAGAGATTTTGCATTCCTATATGGACAACACGTGGCTCTTGCAGTGAGCCTGGTCAGATAAAAACACCTCAAAACCTAGCTATGAATAATTGAATATAGTAATTGGGGGACCAAATGTGCTAAAAAATTGTTTCTAAACTTCAAATATTTTCAGTGATTATCCATACGAATGCATGGGCTATTGACTGAGCTAGCACTATAAATATCTTGCTCTTCCCTCTGGAGCTCATCATCTCGATCATTCATACACCAATTTAACAGATTAACAACAATGGAAAACACAACTAGTCCACTCTTGCTTCCTAATTCTCTTCGCCTTCACCACAAAGCCTGGTTTTATAGCTGCTGCTCAAGATGTGGTTGACACAGATGGTGAGCCACTTCGGTGGTTTACTAATTACTATGTCTTACCACATATTTGGGGACCTATTGGTGGTGGACTTAGCCTTGGCACCCATAACAACAACTCTGTCCACTCTGTGTCACCAAAGAGATTTCTGAAATCGAACGTGGTTGACTCGTAAGATTTTCACCTGTATTTTATAAATTACCTTTCGTCACCCCATCCGCTGATCTAACCATCCAGAGGACGGCGATCACATTCTGTATAGAATCCATGGTGTGGAAACTTGTGAAAGAATCAAGTGGGTTGTGGTTTGTGGGTACTCACGGTGTTAAATCACCAGGGATTGATGGAATCACCAGTACATTTAAGATTGAGAAAAGTGAAGAACCTTGGGGCCTACAATCTTGTTTTCTGTCCTAGGCTTGATGTCCCAACTCTTTGTAAGGGTCTTGGAATTCATAAATCTGGATTTTTGGCCTTGGGTGATGATATCAAACCATTCCATTTTGTGTTTCAAAAGTCTCCCAAGTCCTACAGCTCCAGCAAAATATATTCAATCAGTTGCCTGACTGCCTCAGCCAATTAATAAGTACCTAGCTAGTCCATGGAGTAGTATTATATTGTGCATAAATAAGCGTCAGTTTCTACTGAAACCCAATATTAATCAATCATGTATGTCCTTATTTTTAAGCTTGAGTTAGTAATTAGTCCATGTAATGTTGTTTGGGTGCACTGCGCCTACGTTGTTGTGTAATTTGCTTCGTTAATTTAAAGCTTTCCTTAACTACTTTTCTTTTTTTTTGTGTTCGGATGAAGTATTATGACAACAAGTCTTGAAAAAATTAAACCCATAAACTTGGTCAAGAGCGCAGCTGAAGTGCAACTGGAAACATTATAAAAAATAACTGGACGGTTATTTCAAAAAAGAAACCTATACTAAAATTCAATCTTATAGTATCAATTAATCCTCTAATTAAACACCAAAAACGAAAATTCTAAATTCTAAATCCGCTCACCTTATACTGGATAGCTAATATGACATTATTGAGCCTTAAAATATTAACAACCTTAATACTCCTACCAGACCAACTCAAATTCCAAAATATCTTGAATTGCATCACATAACCAAGCTAGTTACCTCAATTATTAGCATTAGCCAAGTAATCTAAAACTTTTCTTAAATTTCAATGTCATCAACCCATAATTAGTACGTTCCATAGGTCCATAAAATTCAACTCACTTCTTAAAAAAGCTCTCACTAAGAACCGCAACCACTAAACAAAACAAATTAGCAACCAAAATTCAAGAAAAACATCAACTTGTAAATCATAGGAATTTCTTACCAACACTAACCCAAAAAGCATCACAATAAAAGAATTCCAAATAGAACTATTTTTCCAAAATCCACCTGAGAATTAAAGCCTAACAGATTTAATTAATCAATACATAATACAAATTCACATAAGAAAAATCTAACTAAATTATATTATCCACCTACAATTTCAGTCGAATATGGCAAAACTAAACAATCGAAGGTACTCCTGCACCATACTAATTTTACAAAATGACTTCACAATTTTTCAAAGAAAGTCATTCTTCTCATTATTTAAATAAAACCATCAACTAATTTTCCAAAAGGATAACACCAGTCGTTAATACTTACTTCATAAATCTCACTTATAAAAAAAAAAAAACAGGTGCTTGGAAGAATAAAATAATAAATTGAATTTTATAACTAAATGTTTACTATGCACCCTTATCATTTACTATTTACTAAAACTTAAAAGATATATAGAATAATAATATTTGATACTAAAATAAAACAAAATATCTACACTTTTAAAGAAATAAATATCTCAAAATTGAAGTTACAAATGGAAAATATAAAATTAATCTCTTTGACATTTTCACTAGGCAATCCTTGATGTCACATTTGAATTTAAAATTTTCTTTTTTACTAAGATTAATTTAAAAAAAAAAAACTTAAAAGTTCTCTTAATTTCCAGAAATTCAGAAATCCTTGTTTTTCCGTTTGGATTTGAATTTTTTTAATTAAAATTAATTCAACGAAAAAATTACTTAAAGTTCTCTTAATTTTTAGAAATTCAGAACTCCGAAATTATGTAAATATTTGTGGAATCTGAAATTTGAAAAGAGTATATCATTTAATTCGTGGAGAGACTGTTTTTATTTATTAGTTTCATATGTGATTTGAAATTTATATAAAACCATAAGTAATTTGATTAACTTTTATTAACGTGATTTAACTAGTTTTTATTAACGCAATTATAATCCATCTTAATAGACACATATCATGCAAGAATCATTCCTATGTAATCTGTTTACATTATTAACTGTAAATCAAAAATTAACTTATCCCTTCCAACCCCTTTTACAATACACGATATAATATAATTTGAACATGTTGTCCATCATTGGAACTAGGATCAAACAAGTTAAATAAATTTTCACGTTTTGCATGCACCTTCAAAATAATTCGTGGATACATCTTTTATATCCTTTTTTTATAATACCATTATCCATGGTTGGTGGCTAGCTAGCCTATAAATTTACAGCTCTTGGGGATCATTTCATACAAAAAACTAGGAGATAAAGAAACATAGGGAACTAGCCAACCAACCAAAAGAAAATGAAGACAACTAGTCCACTACTAGTAGCATTCTCTTGCTTCCTTCTCTTTGCCTTCATCACAAAACCATTGATAGCTGCTGCTGAACCTGTGCTCGACACAGATGGCGAGCAGCTTCAATGGGGTGTCGAGTACTACATCTTGCCAGTCTTCAGAGGACGCGGCGGGGGTCTCACCCTAGCCGATAGTAAGTACTGTCCACTGAATGTTGTCCAAGAACATTCTGAGCTCTCTAATGGCCTTCCACTAACCTTTACACCCGTATTCTCTAAATTACCATTTGTCCAAACATCTAGTGACTTGAACATTGAGTTCTCCGGGGCATCAATATGTGTTCAGTCATTGATATGGAGACTTGTAGAGTCAAAGGGGATCTGGTTTGTGAGTACAGGTGGTAAGAAACATGAACCATCACTCACAAGTTGGTTTAAGATTGAGAAAGATGGAGATGATTACAAGCTTGTTTTTTGTCCCAAATCGTCTGAGATCCCCTATTTATGTGGAGATCTTTCAATATATATTGTTGGGAGTGAAACAAATCAACTAAGACGTTTGGCTTTGGGTGAGTACGACAGCCAAGCATTCACAGTCAAGTTCAAGAAGGCCTCAGGTCTAACTAAAACCGAATATTTGGAAACTGTGGTGTGAGATATATTTAGCCTTAATTTTCTGTTAATGCATGTAGCTTGCATGCTAGTTTCAAGCTCAAATTCCATGTAAGAGTTAATGGCTTTGGTTAGTTATGCCCTTTAGTATAAGTTGTTGTGTCATGTGTGCTCCGTAATTTCCATTCGGTTCAAAGAAATAAAAGTTGAGCTTTGTTTACTTTTCTCTCTTATTTTATTTTCTAGCATAATTTAATTGGGTAAAAGATCATTTGTTGTTACCCTAACATTTTGTGACACTTTGTTTTCTGGCTTATAATTTGGAAGGCAAGGAACCAAATATTTTTATAACATAATGTGATGGTTAATTAGTAAAATCCTTTTTTTTTCTTTTTTTTGGGTGCAAACTGGAAATTAACAACTTAAGAAGGAAGAACAACAAGTGTAGGGAACCATCTCCTCTTAAGGTCTGCCCGAGGCTACAGAAACAAAACTAGGAACAAAATTATAAGTGCTTAACATATCCAACTGCTGTGCGCCCTTGTTTTAGCACGACCTTTCCATTTGTCTCTCTGAAAGCATGGCTTAACTTCACCTCCTGAATATTCTTCTTTAGACCATATTCCATCTTATTCACCCATTACGGTATAGTCCAAAACAACGCAACCGTTAGAATATATTTTTCTTTAAACCTTATTTCATCCTATTATACAGAGCATCAATTAACCTCCCATAAAAATCAAGGATATGATTAGAAGTGCTGAGGAAGTGCTTTGGATCCTTAAACTGCGGTTTTGTTTTGGTTTTATGGCCTGAAGAGAAATGAGGGCTGTCATCATGAACAAGTTTCAATTTCAAATTATGTTTTCAGTAATTGAGATGGGAAACTTTTGTTTATTGCGCAGGGTGTATCAAGGACATAATTAAAAGTGATGACCATCTAGTATTGATCTAATTTATTATTATTTTTTAATTAAAGAACTCATTCACTACTGCTCAAAAAAGCAAAAACATCACAGAAACAATGTTACAAATGTACCATATCATGGTGGTCGTACGTACTTGATTAAAAGAAAATTTGATAATATTATGTACCAAAGAAAAAACACTTCATGTTAATTATTTCAAAGAACAAATTAACTTAAAAAATATTACAAACTTCAAGAAAAAGAATCCATCTTCATCTCAACATAAAAAAGCGTGAGATTTCGTAATAGATTTTAAATAAGCTAACAATCTATTATATGTGTTTAACATGGTCCCGTTAATTGTCATAGGTTACAATATATATATATATATATATGTATGGAGATGATTACAAGCTTGTTTTTTGTCCCAAATCGTCTGAGATCCCCTATTTATGTGGAGATCTTTCAATATATATTGTTGGGAGTGAAACAAATCAACTAAGACGTTTGGCTTTGGGTGAGTACGACAGCCAAGCATTCACAGTCAAGTTCAAGAAGGCCTCAGGTCTAACTAAAACCGAATATTTGGAAACTGTGGTGTGAGATATATTTAGCCTTAATTTTCTGTTAATGCATGTAGCTTGCATGCTAGTTTCAAGCTCAAATTCCATGTAAGAGTTAATGGCTTTGGTTAGTTATGCCCTTTAGTATAAGTTGTTGTGTCATGTGTGCTCCGTAATTTCCATTCGGTTCAAAGAAATAAAAGTTGAGCTTTGTTTACTTTTCTCTCTTATTTTATTTTCTAGCATAATTTAATTGGGTAAAAGATCATTTGTTGTTACCCTAACATTTTGTGACACTTTGTTTTCTGGCTTATAATTTGGAAGGCAAGGAACCAAATATTTTTATAACATAATGTGATGGTTAATTAGTAAAATCCTTTTTTTTTTCTTTTTTTTGGGTGCAAACTGGAAATTAACAACTTAAGAAGGAAGAACAACAAGTGTAGGGAACCATCTCCTCTTAAGGTCTGCCCGAGGCTACAGAAACAAAACTAGGAACAAAATTATAAGTGCTTAACATATCCAACTGCTGTGCGCCCTTGTTTTAGCACGACCTTTCCATTTGTCTCTCTGAAAGCATGGCTTAACTTCACCTCCTGAATATTCTTCTTTAGACCATATTCCATCTTATTCACCCATTACGGTATAGTCCAAAACAACGCAACCGTTAGAATATATTTTTCTTTAAACCTTATTTCATCCTATTATACAGAGCATCAATTAACCTCCCATAAAAATCAAGGATATGATTAGAAGTGCTGAGGAAGTGCTTTGGATCCTTAAACTGCGGTTTTGTTTTGGTTTTATGGCCTGAAGAGAAATGAGGGCTGTCATCATGAACAAGTTTCAATTTCAAATTATGTTTTCAGTAATTGAGATGGGAAACTTTTGTTTATTGCGCAGGGTGTATCAAGGACATAATTAAAAGTGATGACCATCTAGTATTGATCTAATTTATTATTATTTTTTAATTAAAGAACTCATTCACTACTGCTCAAAAAAGCAAAAACATCACAGAAACAATGTTACAAATGTACCATATCATGGTGGTCGTACGTACTTGATTAAAAGAAAATTTGATAATATTATGTACCAAAGAAAAAACACTTCATGTTAATTATTTCAAAGAACAAATTAACTTAAAAAATATTACAAACTTCAAGAAAAAGAATCCATCTTCATCTCAACATAAAAAAGCGTGAGATTTCGTAATAGATTTTAAATAAGCTAACAATCTATTATATGTGTTTAACATGGTCCCGTTAATTGTCATAGGTTACAATATATATATATATATATGTATGGAGATGATTACAAGCTTGTTTTTGTCCCAAATCGTCTGAGATCCCCTATTTATGTGGAGATCTTTCAATATATATTGTTGGGAGTGAAACAAATCAACTAAGACGTTTGGCTTTGGGTGAGTACGACAGCCAAGCATTCACAGTCAAGTTCAAGAAGGCCTCAGGTCTAACTAAAACCGAATATTTGGAAACTGTGGTGTGAGATATATTTAGCCTTAATTTTCTGTTAATGCATGTAGCTTGCATGCTAGTTTCAAGCTCAAATTCCATGTAAGAGTTAATGGCTTTGGTTAGTTATGCCCTTTAGTATAAGTTGTTGTGTCATGTGTGCTCCGTAATTTCCATTCGGTTCAAAGAAATAAAAGTTGAGCTTTGTTTACTTTTCTCTCTTATTTTATTTTCTAGCATAATTTAATTGGGTAAAAGATCATTTGTTGTTACCCTAACATTTTGTGACACTTTGTTTTCTGGCTTATAATTTGGAAGGCAAGGAACCAATATTTTTATAACATAATGTGATGGTTAATTAGTAAAATCCTTTTTTTTTTTCTTTTTTTTTGGGTGCAAACTGGAAATCAACAACTTAAGAAGGAAGAACAACAAGTGTAGGGAACCATCTCCTCTTAAGGTCTGCCCGAGGCTACAGAAACAAAACTAGGAACAAAATTATAAGTGCTTAACATATACAACTGCTGTGCGCTCCTGTTTTAGCACAACCTTTCCATTTGTCTCTCTGAAAGTATGGATTAACTTCACCTCCTGAATATTCTTCTTTAGACCATATTCCATCTTATTCACCCATTACGGTATAGTCCAAAACAACGCAACCGTTAGAATATATTCTTCTTTAAACCTTATTTCATCCTATTATACAGAGCATCAATTAACCTCCCATAAAAATCAAGGATATGATTAGAAGTGCTGAGGAAGTGCTTTGGATCCTTAAACTGCGGTTTTGTTTTGGTTTTATGGCCTGAAGAGAAATGAGAGCTGTCATCATGAACAAGTTTCAATTTCAAATTATGTTTTCAGTCATTGAGATGCGAAACTTTAGTTTATTGCGCAGGGTGTATCAAGGACATAATTAAAAGTGATGACCATCTAGTATTGATCTAATTTATTATTATTTTTTAATTAAAGAACTCATTCACTACTGCTCAAAAAAGCAAAAACATCACAAACGATGTTACAAATGTACCATACCATGGTGGTCGTACGTACTTGATTAAAAGAAAATTTGATAATATTATGTACCAAAGAAAAAACACTTCATGTTAATTATTTCAAAGAACTAATTAACTTAAAAAATATTACAAACTTCAAGAAAAAGAATCCATCTTCATCTCAACATAAAAAAGCGCGAGATTAATAGATTTTAAATAAGCTAACAGTCTATTATATGTGTTTAACATGGTCCCGTTAATTGTCATAGGTTACAATATATATATATATATATATGTATGTATGTATATAACTATATACTAATTAGGGGTATCAAACGTGCTAAACTAATTTAAATATACTTATAGTTTCAGTAATTATCCATCTGAATGGACGGCTATTATGTTAATCTTATCTTCATTTGTATGTGTGATGAGAAAGAAGCATGTTATCCGTCACTTATCAAATTAATTGATTAATTAATCCATCCTTGTCCGATAAAACGTAATTGGGATTCTAATTACATTTAAAAATTGATTTATCCATAAATTCTTGGTTTGTTGATCTTCCCTTGTCTGGTGACAAAGCATGCATGCACCCGTTATTGAACAAATTAATTAATTAATTGATCTATTCATGTTTGGATTTCCCAGTACCTACTCGATCAACTAGTCAACAAGTTAGAATCCAGATCCGTATGGCAACAAAGAAGGTTTAACTATCAATTAATATCAGCATGTGATTTTTTTACATTTATTTACGTTTTATACACTAATTAGAAGGCAATGGAGCCTACCTAGAAAGAAAAAACAAAATCCATGATTACTATATTTACTATTTGAATACATGCATGGTCCCGTTAATTGTTACGAGGCTACTAACTACGAATATATTGGAGAATTGGATGTGAACCACTATAAAATATAATTGTTACAATTTATGCACAACAAGACAACTAAAAATAAAGAAAATCCATGTCATTAAACTAACTATTTTTAGCATGGTCCCCTTAATTAGTGTTAGTCTACTACTCTCATCATATGCTCATAAAGATGCTCATTTTTATATTTTCAGTTAATTATATATTAGATAGTTTTAATTAGAAATGAGCTGTTTAAAAAAATTATTGTGAATGAATAAATTTCTAATTAGTTAATTTTAAAAAAATTTCAATTTAGTACGGATAGACGTGAATTTTTATTTCTTTTTAAATAAAAACTAAAAAAATAGATAAGAGTTAATAAGTTATTGGAAGATATTTTAAAAATTAATTTTTTTTTTAAATTGACAAAAATATCTTATAACTTAAAAAAATAAAAAAATATAAATATAGGCTCTTGTTGGAAAGTTTATTGTGAAAAAATAGTTAAATAATTTCATTAATAATGGATAATGTGGTTCTTTGTCATCATACATAATATGATAGACATAATCCACAACTAACAGCCCCTCATAAGTATTTTTCTTAGGTCTACAGCCTATAAAGCTTCCACTTTTATGGTGAAGCAATAATTCATTAGTTTATGAATTTCCAATTTGTACCAAAAAAATAATAATAATAACAAAACAAATCCATGAGTACTATATAAACTAACTATTACCAACGTGGTCCCTTCCGTTTATTATTAGGCTACTTACTATGAATAAATTAATTGGGGGAAATAATCAACTAATGTGTTAAAAATTATAATTTATTTCTAACGTGTTCTGCTTGAATGGTTAAAATATTTTCAATGATTATCCAATATGAATGCATGGCTAACTAAGACATAACATGAAATTGCTTCTATGCTAGCAATATAAATTTCATACTCCTTCCATTGGAGCTCATCATCATCTCATTCATAAATCATACACCAATTCAGTTAACAGATTGAAAACAATGAAGACAACTAGTCCACTACTACAATCACTCTCTTGCTTCCTGATTCTCTTTGCCTTCACCACAAAACCATTTCCAACTGCTGCTGCTCAACCTGTGCTTGACACAGATGGTGAGCCACTCCGGTGGGATACTACTTACTATGTCCTACCACATAATTTTGCTCTTGGTGGTGGGCTTAGCCTTGGCACCCTGGACAACAAGACCTGCCCACTCTATGTCACCCAAGAAAATTCCGAAGTTGAAAATGGCTTCCCAGTAATATTTTCACCTGTATCTTCCAACTTACTTTCCATCGACACTTCTTCTTCCCTTACCATCCAGACAATCGCGCAAACAGTGTGTCTAGAATCCCTGGTTTGGAATCTTGTCGAAAAATCAAATGGCTTGTGGTTTGTGAGTACTAACGGAGGGATTAATGCTGGAAGCACAACTAGTACCTTTCTGATTCAGACAAGTGATGATGTACCTGGTGCCTACAATCTTGTATCCTGTCATAGTATTAGTATGCTACAAGTATGTAGGGATCTTGTATTGCATTTTGCTGAGGATGGTAAAAGATATATAACCCTGTCTTCTCGAGTGATCAGCCCCGGTTTCACAGTTGTGTTCAAAAAGGCTCCAGGTCCTAGAACAACTTCCTCAAAATATATTCAAAGTGTTGCTATGGAGTGATGATCATGTGTTGGTAATTACAGATAATTTAGATGGAATTATGCTTAATAACTGGTAATTAGTACGTAGCGATTTGCATTAATCAATTCTCTGTTTCTCATTAATTTTAAGCTTTGCGTTAGTCCCTGTAAACTGTAATGTTGTCTGGGTGCAGTGCGACTCCGTACGTTGTTTTGTAATTTGTTTCGTTAATGTTTTTCATGCACGCAGATGATGCATTTTAATTGGTTTAATTTATACATTGTCATTTTATATTGATTTGTGTTTTTATTTTACTAAAAAAAGGGGCAATCTTCATTAATATAAACAATTGGCCTCAAAATAGGAGTCCAAATTCAGGTTGAAAGGCCTAAAATGAAGCCCGAAATATTTTGAATTCGCATTGTTAAAACAATCTCGTTACAAATGATTCCTCTCTCATGAGATTTTGCATTGCTATATATGTTGAAGCAGATTTTCTTCCACTCATTTGGGTCACTTTTTTTCTATTTCTTTAATGATTTATGGAAGTGAAACAAAATATTTGGCCGGATTGATAATGTTTTTTAATATTCTTATATTTTTTTAGAATGAAAAAAAAGAAGAGAGTGTAAGTTTGCAAAAATATTTTGAGACGAAATTCACAAAAAAAAGCAATACATGTTGTCATAAAAAGAAATTTAAAAAATACAGATGAAAATAAACACATAGAGTGGGCATATATATGGTGGTGTTGTTATTGTTGCCAAGTTTAAGTTCACCACCAAAGAAACTAAAATATTATATGAAACAATCTAGCTAATTTTTCTTTTAAAGACGATAAATCTATTATATGTTTAGAGAAAGAAGAAAAAAAAAATTTATACACTGATAACTAAATTTTTAACTTTTTTTTAACCTTACACTTTTAAGTTTATGTTTCTAGAATTATTAAATATTTGCTAGGTTGAAAATAATAGACACTTGGAAGCAAATCACATGCTATATATATATATATATCAATGATTAAAAACTAAAAGTGATGACATGTATTAAATTGAATGTTTTTAGGCATGTTAAATTGACCATATTATTTCATCAAAAACATAAATAAAAATTTGGTGATATATTAACTTAGTAGGTATTGAAAGTAATATAAATATGATCCATATAGTCCCATTCCTAGGCCATGTCATTTTTCATGGCTTAGGCATGAATGTAGCAGGCTATCTTTGGCGGTTGTTGTTTCCTGAAAGCATATATATGTCACAGCTGCATCAAAGAGCAACGAAGACTTAAAAGAATTTTGTTTCTTTTGGCTCACAAAAGAGAGGTTCTACACAAAAACATTGTGAATTGCTTCCTTTTCATCCTCTTCTAATCTCTGAATACCATGTGCCAAAATAAAGAATTTTCACAAAAGTTTCAGACACCACCAAAGTGTTCCTTAAAAAGTTTACAGTGTTATCTACAAGAATGAATCGATGACATATACATCTAAGAATATTTATACATTTTCAATAAATATGAAAGCGCCATTTATTTTTCATACTAACTATTACAATTTATTTTAATCCAATAAATTGATATATAATAATGATCTATTAATTGATAATATAAATATCCTTACGATATATAAAATATTTATTTGTTTCATAATCTTCGTAATAGTCTTATTTTCCTCTACATTAAAGATGTTTTATGGTTTTCTTGTCCTCATTATTGTTCTTGTTAATCTCTAATCTTAAACCTCATTTTTGGGAAATAATAAATATACGATTAGCGTAGAGTGCACAATAAGAATTAGAAAACAAAACTTCAATTTTATTTCTTTATACAACTATGAAGGGCAGAGAAGATTGAAAAATTAGATATAAATATTATTTCTCACTATACACAATTACTAACAAATTATTCCAAACACGGTCCCGTTGATTTGTCCTAGGACTAGGTAGATAACATTTTTTAGTTGTATTATTATTTTAAGTTGAATAATAAAATATTGAAATGAATAATTTCAAAATTTATTTGTCTCTTAATAAAAATACACATAAAATATTTTAGGCATTTTATCTTAATTTAAGTATTGAGAGAGATTTGTGTAATATTAATAAAATTGACGGAAGATTAGAGTAATTTACTTAATAATTTATTTTTATTTGGACATTTTATAGAAAGATGTGGAAAAATAATAATAATAATTATTTTCTACGAAAGGGTGTGGGGTCTAAAGAGGGTCAGAAGAGGAAGCAAAGAGATGAAGGGCAATATGAGGTTACAGCCGAGAACAAGAAGAAGAAAAAATAAAAGGAGTACAGGCAAGTCGGAAGAGAGCCAAGAATAAAACAAAAAACAAATAAACAAAACAATATAAAATTTCTGAAGTCCAAAAGTTACTTTTAAAGGTGTGGCGGAGACTAAATCTCATATATATATCATCACTTCCTAATGTATAATATATGTACATTAATTTATTCACTAATACACTTTTCATAAGGTAAGATCTAAATTCATGTTAATCTATAATATGATACAAATTAATTTTAATTCACATTCGTAAATATACAAGTGTTTATTTATTACTAATTTAATAAATTTTAATGATTTAATGACAATAAATTATACAAGACATTCAAAAGTATATGTTAAATTATCATATTATAACACACACAAAAAAAAAATATGATGGGTACCTAACAGTTAAAACATATTAATTATAATCCACGAATACTCACAAATGATTCCAAACAGGTCCAATTGATTTGTCCTAGGACCAGGCTACATGCTAGGTAGCTATGAATTGGAAAAAAAAATTAATAGAAATGTCATAAACTAAACCATACACCATTAACCGTTAAAATGATACATATTTTTAGTGGAGAGCAAATTCCTGTGTTTTTTTTTTTTTTTTGGTAGATAGGTAGGCAATGTTTTAATTTACCTTGTAAGTGGTCCAAATCATATTTCTTATTTTTACTCTGTCCAAGTTCAATCCATTTGTTTGTGTTAATGTAATAGTTTATATTAACACTTGCAATTTGTGGGGGTGTTATGTGCCCAAGTCTTACTTTTTCTCTTGTTTGCGATTGTGTTTGATTAAGGATCGATTTTGTTAGGAAATAAATTGCTCTATTTGGGTTAGCATAGGTTCATCTTGACTAATTTATTTTTGAGGAACATTCAAAATCTTTTATTAAAGTAGTCAATCCAATCCAAATAATTCAAGTATTTAATTACAGCTTGTTCATAAAAATTCAAATTTCATATATGTTAAAAAAATAATTTTTAACTTAAAGTATTAGCTATTACATGAGTTTTTATTATTAGTTTATATCGAAATTGCAGAAAAGTCTAATTTTTGATCAGTTGTCACTTATAATTATCTTGTCTAAAAGTAAATAGATCAAAATGCAACAAGTAAACATATTAAACATAACACTGGAAGAAAATGTTAAGTCGATATTAAAGCAGTTAAAAATTTACTTCTTGAAAACATACAAAGTAGACATTTATTTAATGCTTAAAAGACACACAAAACTTTGCATTTAGGCATGCAGGTATGTGTGTCTCAGTACATAAGCTTGTTTATTGACGTTTCTGCAGCACATGCACACATACGTTTTCAAGCTACAGTCTGAATAACTTGTGAGGAAGTTGTAGCTGAAATACTTGTTTCCTTAAAGAACACGACTGGGAACGGTTCGGTTTCATCACCCCAAGCCAAATACCTTACCATCCTCAGAAAAATACCTTCCAAGACCCTTACACAAAGTTGGGATAGTAGGGAGACAGAAAACAATCTTGTAGGCAGGAAGTGATGTTCCGATATCTCAATCACGAACCTACTAGTGATTCCTTCAATCCCTGGTGAAACAGTACCACTAGTAGACACAAGTCACAATCCAGTTGATTCTTTCACAAGCTTCCACACCAGGCATTAATCGTCTGGATGGTTAGAGGAGTGTTTGTGGTGACCAGAGGAAAAAAAGAAAATAATTATATAAAATGGAGGTCTTTGCTTCACTATTATTACTACACCTTCACGTATATGAGAGGATTAGTTGTTTTTTGATGAGGGCTTATGATTAATTATATAAACATCAATGGCAACCAATAACTAAGGTAACATATTTTAATAATTTTTATGATACTTTTTTACACTTTTCTTTACACATGTCACTCAAAAGAGACGTCAGTAGTCCACCCATGCTCTAAACTTTTTTGATGCAAAGAATGAGTTTTCTATATAAAACTCATTGTGCAAATAAATAATTTAAATATTAACTTAATAATTTATTAAATTACATTTTACACAAAAGCATAAGCTCATATTACAAAGTTGTAGAGTCAAATCAATTATTAATTTTTTAATAACCCTTATAATTTAATATTATAAAATTGAGTTTCAATGTAATATGTAAATTGTCATTAGAAATATAAATAATAATACAATTGGAGATTATATGATCTAATATTGAAACATAAAATTTGAATAATTTAGTGTAACTCTTATCGTAAATTTAAATACAAGTATATGATATAGATAAATAATATATCTATGGGTGTGCATAAAATATATATATGTATAATTTAAAACTTGGTTGACTTAGAACTTGAATTTAACTTGTGTAATTTTGTTGGAGGGGTGCAATGAGTGTGTAAATAAAGTAAACTAGAATATTTATATATATATATAAACTAAGGCTAAAACTATAGACTACTATTATATAACTTTGACCACCTTATGTTTTATTTTATTTTGCTCCCTTTTTTTTTTTTTTAATAGTTACACTCTAAATAGACCATTATATATTTTACGTGATAAAAATAAAAGAAAGAACATTGTAAAAGATATTGTTATAACCTGATAATTTAATATGTGTGTTAAAATCTTCGTACGTAATTGTTATATATATATATATAAATATAATTATCATTAGTTGATTTATTTATATTAAGTAGAAAAGCTATATATGAATTTAATTTTAAGTACAACCTAATTAATATGTATATTTATATAATTAGTAATCATATTTATAAAATTAATAATCATATGTTGATTAGAACTTAAATTTTATGTTATAAGAAAGGTATTTTGAGAGAACTTCAAATTGATATATATATATAGTAGATATTTTGTTTTCCATCACATGTTTAAAAAGGAGAAAATATCACATTAATTAATGAATTTATTTTCTTCTCCTTCTTCCTCTAGCCGACTTAAGCTTCCAAAAGAAAAAAAATTATGTCTTTCCCTGTTTTCGATTACCTGAAACTCCAATTTGTGCTTGGCCAATTGAACTTGTGAAGGTAGTTATATGGTTCTCTTGCCATTCTTATGCTAGTAGCGTAATTCCTTTACTCTATTTGCTAGTTGACTAGGTTTTATAGTTGATTTTGGGAATGAATTTGTTGGCTGCCAGCAGATGAATTACAACTTAGTTTGGGGGATTTTAATACTCAGCAGCACAGGTCTCTAGTTAGCTTGAATTTTGGATGATTTAGGTTTGTTGTGGGGGAATTGGATTTAGACTATGGTGTGGTGGGGTGACGGTGAAAGATAGCAGGTTGTGTTGATACTGTTTTCTTTGAGTTGCCAACTGAAATTGATATGGGGAGGGGATGGCGTTTTGGCCATGGCAGCATCACTCCCATAGGCGTAAGTTGTGGCTATGAAACTAGCTGTAAGGTGGGTCATTCAGCCGTGTGACGCCTTTGGATGATGAAGATATGAAGCAAATTGTTAGTGTGTTGTGTAGGAGTTTAATATATGTCATTTTGTTATTTGCTGATAATATAAAAATTAGATACACTAATAATGTATCACATATTAATTACATATCGAATACTTAAACAATAATTATGATTTTAAATTCATATCAAATACTTAGACAATAATTATGTAGAATACAGTGCTTAATTTACAATGAAAGTTAGAAAACGAAGCTTCAATTTTATTTCTTTATGCAACTGAAATTTACGAAACACAACTGTGTATGGCACAAATATAAAACCAGCATGAAACACACAACTGCACCTGGCTTCAGGAGATGCTAGGCACACCATCAACATTATTGTGTTTGAGTACTTTAACTTTTCACCTTTATATCCATTATTTTCCGATACAACAATTTGAAAATATTCTAAGAAGTGAAGAAGAAGAAGAAGACGTTGGAGAACTGTTATCTTCCTCTTTAGCATTGCTGGCCTATTCCTCAGCCTTTTGAACCTGAACGTGGATGGTTTTATTTCATCACTCAGAGCCAATTCATATAAATTTTTGAGAAAGGCTGAAGAGCTAATTCATATAAATTTTCTGTTAATGCATGTAAGAGTTAATGGCCGGCCATTTGAGACTTCCAATCCTTCTTGTTTCACACAAGGAATGTGGATCACTAATGAAAATATTTTAGTTTCATGGAACATGTTTGTAATTATTTGAAGGAGCTATGACATTTATAGTCCTATAAAAGTATTTTTTTTTTTTTTTTAACAATTTTGTCCTAAAGTTTTTAAGGCTTAATTTGGTAAGACTATGATTTTTTTAGAGGTGTTGTGCTTTTATGGCTCTCTTAGAATTGCTTCTAAAAAGTTACAGCATTAGTGTTTAATAAAATAATTGCAAAAGTTTCTCTCAATAAGTAGAAGCCTATAATAGATTTAAATTGATTATAATAGATATTGATAATTAAAAAATAGATAATTAATCTACTGCATTAATTAATAAATGGATAAACATAAATTTTCGTTAAAAATTAAGATTATATTAGTTTTTAAAATTTTTGATAGCAAAAACCAATTTTTAAAAATACCCCTTGAAGTGCTTTTAAAAACACTCATGACTTTTAAAAGTTCAGAGTAAAAGCACTCCACTTTTTTATTTATCAAACATAAAAAATTGACTTATATTTTTCATAAATATAAACAAAAAGCATTACCAGACCAAACCTAAAGCATTTGTAATTTACTAACCATAGAAAATAATTATATAATCATAAATTTTTAGTCTCAAAATGTTTGTCTTTAAAAAAATTAATAATAAATAAAAATCTCTCTAGAAGCAACTTTTTTGAAATCTTTGACAATAATAGTGCATTTGATTGGGAAAAAAAGAAAAAGAAAAAGCAAACCAAAACACGTAAGTCATTGAAGAATATCAATTAGTCATTAGTTTTATTGATAAAGCATTTGAGTGGAGAAAGACAAAGTCCTAAAATAATAAAATTTTAATAGGATCCCTTGACATCACGAGTGCATATATTTATCCCTGTTAAATTTATTTATGTAGACCTGACAATTATATTATAAATTGTAAATTTTTAACTTTTGAAAATATATTTTGTTACATATATATATATTTTTTATTATTTTGAATATGCATATATCTTTTCTATTGATAAAGCAATTTTTTTTAAAAAAAATTTGCCATCAATACTAATAGCTGACTTGGTTTATACATGAATTTACTCTTTTTGTTTTTGTTTTTTATTTTTTATTTTTATAATTGATCATCTCTAATAGACAGTAAAAAAATCATCCAAAGAATTATTCATTATAATAATTTTTTAAGAAAAAAGATTTTAAAAATACCAAAAAAATTAAGAGTATGAGTAAATTGAGGTATATTATTGTTTATAAAGTATAGAGAATAAATTAAAAAAAATTCATTAGTCTAGGAAATTTCTTTAGAAAAACACCAATCAAAACTATGAATATGAGAAACTTTTGAGAGAAATAAATTTTTTTTTTTTTAGTGTTTTGTAAGTGCGAAAAGATAGAGTGAAGAAGATATAAATAATAATAAGAATTATATTAAAAAAGTAAAACCATAGAGTTTACAAAATTAGTTTACAAAAATACGAGAGAAGTAACATGAAAGAATGATATAATCATTATTTCATACTTGAGTTTTACACATGTATACAAGACTCACACTCACACTCAAGTAAATAGTGAAATTATTTTCATTGTATCAAATTAATTCTACAAAGAAAACCAAGTTTCAATCAAAATAAAATGGTCCAGTATAAAAGCATTCACTGTTATCAAAATATATTTAACTCATGAACAAAAAATTAAATATTAAATTAAAAATAAATATAAATTAATTATCATCGAAATACAAGAATTATGTAATTTTATGACGTGCTGCATATACTGACCAAAAAGAAGAAGAAACTTGAGACAAGGTGGGACCCAACCAACACGTTGATCTGGAACTTGTTTATCTATATAAAAAGGACAGTTGTAGGTACATTTATTACAATATTATTTGGGTGGCGGCTATATATTAAACAATTTTCTATTGTTTTTGATAAAAGACAAGAAGGCCAGAAACCTTAATTAATATGAATATTATGTTAAATCAAAACTTCTCTATTTTCCTCATCAAAAGTTGACTCTGACTGGAAATTTGATTTTATTAATTAAAAGACAACGAAAGCCAGAAACATTAATCATGTAAATTATTAAGTGAACGCAATCCGTGTGTGGTGCTCTTTTCTGAATTTATTTTTAATGTATTATTATTAATAAACAACTTTTCGCTTTCTAAATTTTAATGTCAAATAGATAAGTAATTCCTTGATGAACAAACAGAAACAAATTAAATGATCATTAATTATGATAAATATTTAGAGCACAAGTTGGTACTATATATATATAGAGGAATAAGTATTTTGTATATTAGATGCATACATAGCATTGTTATAAGTGTCAATGTATAAATTCTCACATTATTAAGATTAGAGAGCTTCATAATCTTTTAAATAAATGAAAATCTATTTTTGTCACCAATTAATTGATTTCAAGAGTGAAGTTTCAATATGGTATTAAAGCTAAGCCCATAATTAATGGGCCGGCCTATTACTCCGATACCTGAAAATTGATCAGCCCATGACTGATGGGTTATACCTCACGATTTTGGATATTCACGTTCCAATAATCACCTATTATTTTTATCTTAATAAAAAAGTGTTAGTACCACCTCATATTATTTTTAATAAAAAAAAAATTCTAGCCAACATTGCATTAGATAAATTTATCTCATAGATTTTTTTTTTGTCTTCTCTTTTTTATTAATAAAATAAATTTAATAACATGATAAAATTAATTAATTAATCAATCAACAAAAATAAAAATAAAAATTATACATCCATTCAATTGTAAGCATGGTTAATGATGATAATTGGCGATTCTTGAACCAGTCTAATTTTTTCATTAACATCAACAAAGTACTTCTGCTAATGATTTTTTTTTTTTTTCTCTCAAAGTGATAAACTCCACTCAATCAACTAAAGAATATAAGTGCATTAAAAATATCTAAAGTATATGCCAAACAAATTACGAACGTGTTGCAAAGATACTTGATCTTTCTATTTAAGTAGGGATCCAGATGTCTAATCCTGTTGGATAATTTTCCTTTTGTTTGAATAATTTGGTTCACGTTATATCGGGTCCGGTCGGATCTTACACGATCCGATGCTTTTACAAAACTAGAATAAAATTAATTACATTTTATCACATGAACTACCACCTGTTTTGTAATAATTCCTATAAACTATCAAATTAATTAGGCACATAACTCCTCATTTGAATCATAATTAGCAAATAACCATCACTCGTCTAAATTATCCATTAACTCATGAGAGACTAAATTATTCTCAATCCAAGTTTTTTTTTTTTTTAATAGTTTCTTCTTTTTACATCTTTTTCTTTTCATTTTCTATGAAACTAAACTCTTTATATTGATTAAATTTTAGCATACATAAATAATATTTGAATCATTAATAATTTATACTTCGTTTTTATAATATTTACATTATTAATGGATTTACAAATATTATTTTTCTCATTAATAAACTATACAAGTTGTTTCAACTTGCATTTTAGTGATAACATTTTCATAAAAAAAAAAAATTATTTTTTTATTATTTTATTACATATTGGGCTAGTTATTTGTTAATTATGATTAAAATAACAGGTTATTTGCCTAATTTGATAATTCATGGAGGTTAATACAAAACGGGTAATAGTTCATGGGGATAAAGTGTAATTGACCCAATAAAATAAAAAAAATCACCTAATTAAGCTTTTTCTCTCTTTTAAATCATTGTCTTAGGGACTTTTTGTGTTGAAGGGATGAGATTAAAAATATTATTTAACATTGTTTAGCAAGATTTGAGAAAAAGAAAAAGAAATTAAATATGAAATACATTTTGGCGAACTATATATGATTTGTTCTAGGTTTCTTTTTGTCACAACCTCAACAAATTTACAAATCAAGTCCTCCGGGATAATAGTTTGTATACAATCCATGGTGTGGAATGGTCCACTTTTTTTTGGTTTTAAATCTGAGAAGAAAGAGAAGGGATGGAGAGAGAAAATATATAGTTTGATATGAGAGAGATTATAGAAGAGATTTATGGGTAGTTAATGAAATTAACTAATTTAGTGCAAGATTGGGTTAGTCACTTGAGTTAGTTAAGTTTAGTATTAGGTTAACTCATATTGACTGTAATTCTGATATAGTTTATTTAAACACATAACAGTTATTATTTAGTTACTGCAAGAATGATTTGGTAGAGTAACTCTATGTAAATTTTTATACAATTAATTTATCAATTTATAGCAGGAAGATTCCTATTACTCATCTAGTTAACAAGATTTTCTATAATGTAAATCGACAACCGAGAATCACAAATCTCGTCAGGTTGCTGTTGGAAGAAGCTCAAACAAGCACCAAATAGTTTATGGCCTAGTTTGGCTCTGTATTTGCACACTGTGTTTGGTATTTGGGAGCTGAAAGTGATTTTGGATTGCATGTGAAATTGTCCAAAATAAATGTTATCTTTCTTTCATTTTTGGTGCTTTTTTTTTACACCATTAATTTGGTTACACATTAGAGGGTTTACCTGATACTATGTTGAGGGTTTGGAAAGGGGGAGGAGGGAAAGACTTTGTCGTGATCTGTCATGCTTATCTTTTTGGTGCCCTTGGTTTCACTTCTGATAGTCTTTTTTATATCTTTTACACCATATAAAACACTTATAAAATTATGTAACCAAACATCTTCCTCAAGGTAAAAATCATTTTTCAAGTAAAGTAACCAAACCTAAAAATAGATTTTGTCAAAATCAATTCTCCAATAATCATTTTTGGCAAATCAATTCTTTAAAACACTGTTTTGCAAACTCCAAGCCAAACTAGCACCATGTAGACTATCCAAACCCATCTCTAACTTAACCCCAAAGATGTAAGCAAGATCGATCTCAGAAAGAAGTAAATTTTACAAGAGAAAAGAAATAATAAAACTTTTATAACTTAATTAATAATAATCCATTTAAAATTTATCATACAACACATAAATAACGTAAATTATTGATAACGTAAATTATCATACAACAAATTACCTTGGCTTTTCTATTTTTCTCTATACGTGCATGACTTTTGTGCATCTTTCAAGTGTTGTTTTTCACATTTTAATTTTGTTTCTAATGAATTATTATTACATTATCGTCTTGTTGTTACCTGTAATTTAAAAAGAAACTTGCAGAAAAAAATTATAAATTAATATTTGATACAATATAAGGAAATACAATTGCCTAGAAAGGAAAATCTTTAAAATTAGTAAATTACAATACGAACCGGCCCATTGCAACACTTAAGTCGTCCAATTGTGTAGTGTTATACTAATTTCGTTTTTGAGTAGGAATTAGTCCCTCACTCCATTCCTTTTCAAAATCTCAAATTATTTTGAATTTTTGGGTCAAAACCAAACTATTCAATTGGGCTTCTTATGAATCAAGATGGTCCCTTATCTACCCTTAAGTGAAATTATTTTCATTTAGGAAATTTATTTGGATAAAGGATTTGAAATCTAGGGATTTGATATTCATTTTTTAAATTCATCAATTACCAAAATTTAAAATTTATAGATTTACATGTTATTTGTATATATACAATAACTAAATGAGAGCATTTAAAATCCCAATCTTTTTAAATTCATTTAATATTGATAATATATGTCATTTTCTTATTTGCTGATAATATAAAAATTAGATACACTAATAATGTATCACATATTAAATACATATCGAATACTTGAACAATAATTATGATTTTAAATACATATCAAATACTTAGACAATATTTATGTAGAAAACAGTGCTTAATTTACAATGAAAGTTAGAAAACGAAGCTTCAATTTTATTTCTTTATGCAACTGAAATTTACCAAACACACAACTGTGTATGGCACAAATATAAAACCAGCATGAAACACACAACTGCACCTGCCTGCAGGAGATGCTAGGCACACCATCAACATTATTGTGTTTGAGTACTTTAACTTTTCACCTTTATATCCATTATTTTCAGATACAACACTTAGAAAATATTCTAACAAGTGAAGAAGAAAAAAAAGACGTTGGAGAACTCTTATCTTCCTCTTCGGCATTGCTGGCCCATTCCTCAGCCTTTTTGAACCTGAACGTGAATGGTTTTATTTCATCACTCAGAGCCAAGTGTCTTTTCCCATCCTCATCAATATATATCCCAAGTGCCCTGCACAAAGTTGGGACATCCGACTCCAGTTGGACAGAAAACAATCTTGTAATCGCTTTCCCCATCTTGCTCTATTGTAAATAAACTTGGAATTCTTTCGGATCCCGGTGTTTCAACTCCATTAGTACTCACAAACCTCACCCCGGTTAATTCCTTGACAAGCTTCCACACCATGGATTGGATACAAACTGTTATCCCGGAGGATTTGATTTGTAAATCCGTGGAGGTTGTGACAAAAAGAAACTTGGAAAATACAGATGAAAATAAAAATGGCCTGCCATTTGAGATTTCCAATCCTTCTTGGTTCACGTAGAGTGGGCATATGGTGTTGTTGTTAATGGTGCCAAGATTAAGCCCACCACCAAAGCCTCTAAACGCTGGCAAGATATAGTAATTGACACCCCATTGGAGTGGCTCACCATCTATGTCGAGCACTGTTTCAGCTGAAGCTACCAATGGTTTTGTGGTTAGGACAAAGAAAAAGAAAGAGAGAACAAACAATGCAGGCTTCATGATTAATTGTGTAATATGGTATGAATGGTTTTGTTTTGTTGTGTGTAAATGAGAGCGGGGGAGCTTCAATTTATAAACCTAATTAAGGGGCCAAGTTGACAAGTTGTACGTAGGCTATATATATAATATATATATATATCTTTATTAATTTTATCCAAGTTCATCATAACACTTGAAAAGAAGATTATGGATAACTTGCTCTATTATTCTATTTCCTTACATGCGCTGCCTCTGTTTTGTCATGTACTTGCACCGAATCACAAACGTGATGAAAACGATGAATTTTTTAAGCAAGACCCGGGCCGCCGTAGATAGTTTGGCGAAGTAAAAGAAAAATTGAATCCAGGTTGAACATAGAACAAACCACATATAGCTCGCCAAAATATATTTCATATTTTATTTTCTATTCTTTTTCTGAAATCTTGCTAAGCAATGTTAGATAATTTTTTTACACTCATCCCTTTAACACAAAAATGTCGCTAAGGCAATGATTTAAAAGAGAGAAAAGCTCAATGATTTTTAATCTCATCCATAGTTGTTGACCCGACTTGATGTAACCTATGCCAAATTATCCGAATAAAAGGAAAATTATTTTCATTGACATCCGGATCACTATTTAAATAGAATGAGCAAATATCAATTGCAAAACATTCATAATTGTTTGGCATCTATTTTAGATATTTTATCTTGTTATTAAATTTATTTTAATTAATAAAAAGAGAATGTAAAAAGAAAAAAAAACTATAAAAAGATAAATCTAATGCAACGTTGGCTAGAATTATTTTTGTTAAAAATAATGAGGTGGTACTGACGGTTTGTAGAAATTATCCTTATAAATTTGTCGGAATAGAAGTCCACGTCAGGGTCGACGGGCCTAAAATGAAACCCAAACACTTGAAAATGAATTCCAAATCAGTTACAGAATATAATTGCTGACATGTATTAACATATACTTGCACTCACAATGACAACAAATAGAATTCTCAGTTATGAAATGTTTCCTCGATATTTTTACTTATGTAGTTGTGTCTTTCAATTTGTGTTTCTTGTTGTATTGATTTTATATTTATTTTATAGAAGAAATGTAGGAAATTTTGTTCAAAACTTTAAAATATACCATTTAAGTAATTTATCATCTTGTTTTGTTGCATCATAAATATACCATGTTCAAAACAATTCTGTCTTTCAATTTGTGTTTCTTGTTGTATTGATTTTATATTTATTTTATAGAAGAAATGTAGGAAATTTTGTTCAAAACTTTAAAATATATATACCATTTAAGTAATTTATCATCTTGTTTTGTTGCATCATAAATATACCATGTTCAAAACAATTCTACCTCATTACTGCTTAACCGAATCAAGACTTCATGATTCAGTTCTTTTTTCTTTTGATAAAATCACACAATTTATATATTTTTTTAATAGGAACTGCTGGGCACTCCCAACACTTTGCCTTTGGATTTTTAATTGCATAGGAAGTGCGTTTTGTTTATTAATATATATTTAGTTTGTGTTTGGTAAATCAGATAAAAAATGGGATAAAATATTTTTATTTTACTTGGTATAATCAATTGTTTGATGCATGTTACTGGATATGACCAAAAAAAAAAAAAAAAATACCAAATGTGGCTTTATAATGTTTTTAGTTGACTGGAGACAGATACAATAAGTGAACATTGAACCAAAGAAGAAAATTCTCAAATTGCTCCAATCCCATTAACTTTCTACGTCGACTCTTTTCCGTCACCAAAATGTCTCTTTTTATTTTATTTTTTTATTCTTATAAACATAAAATTAAAAGTATACAAAAAAAAAATTATTATTTCTTTTACTAAAAATATATAATACGTGACGTTATTTCAATTGCCACTTAAATATTAATTTTTTTTTAACATCAAACATATCAACCCATATAAGTATTTCCATACCTGCATAAGGTAGAATAATTCACATTTGTATTGCTTGAAATATTAAAAGCATCTAGGCAGTACACTACATAACATGGGAATATATAAAACAATTTATTATTATTATTTTTTTTGGGTAGAAAAACAATTTATTAAATTAACCTTAGACCCCGTGCATACTAAGAAAATTAGAATTAAAAAGCTAAAACTTAAAGGAATTAAAGGTATTTAGGTGTCAAATATTTTCAAAATTACTTTAAAAATAATATGCCAGTTAAACAGGTCTTTTTATTTATATATAAGATTTTTCTAACGAAATTTCTAAAAACATTTGTTACACTGTAATAAATATAATTTTTAAAAATTAAAACTTTTCAAAAATAGTAATTTATGCATTAAATAAAATTACAATTTTTATTATGTAAAAAATATTATAAATTTTTTATTTAAAAAAGTTTAACGACACCCGTTAAAAAAATCTTCTTATGTTTCAAAAGCGAAAATACCCGTAAAACTTTTACAGGTAATCTCTATAGTGCTTTAAACCAAAGGGAATCAACACCTTCATAGATGATGAGGAGCTTAGAAGGGGGGAAGAAATTTCACACACTATTCTTAAAGCAATCGAAGAATCTAGGATTTCCATCATCGTATTCTCAGAAAATTTTGGGTCTTCCACATGGTGTCTTGATGAACTTGTCAAGATTCTTGAGTGCAAGAAAGAGAAGGGACAATTGGTTCGTTGCGTGTTTTACAATGTAAACCCATCTGAGATACGAAATCAGAATGGAAGGTACAAAGAAGCTTTAGCTAAGCATGAAGAAAGATTTAAGGATAATATGGAGAAGATTCAGAAATGGAGGTCGGCTTTATATGAAGCAGCAAACCTTTCTGGCTGGCATTTCGAAAATGGGTATATCTAACCATTCTTTTGTTCTTATTATCACCAACATTCGTAAAGGATTGAAATTATTTGCACCTGGTGAAATGCTTGTTACTGCTTATTGCTACATTTTCTCCAGAGTTTAGCTATTAAAACTGGTATATGCTTGTGTTTTTCTATCTAAATCACTAATACTTAGATCTTCTAACAACAACAGTAACAAAGTTTAGATTCTATAGGTCTAACCTGAGATAGTTCATAATGTTTTCAAATTGGAATTCAAAGACGGTTTTGTTCCTCAGTCCTCGCTGGAAACTAGGTTTCCAGCAATTTGTATTGATGTATTTTAGACAAGAAAAATACTAAAAGAGAGTAACCATTCTTGGAATTTTTAATCATGGTATGAAGTTCACTTAATTTCTTCACTTGAATTAAGAACAATTTAAATGTAAATAAAATACTTTGCATCTGATTCAAAATTAGGGGCTAAATCAACTTGCTGCTTGTTGCTTATATGTATTATGTAATTGGCAGGTACGAATATAAGTTTATCCAAAGAATCATTAAAGAGGTATCAACTAAATTAAGTTACATCCCGTTAGATGTTGCCACATATCCAGTTGGACTAGAGTCCCGTATATCAGATATGAGCTTACTCTTAGGTGTTGGGTTTGATGATATTCGCATGGTAGGAATTCATGGAATTGGTGGAATGGGCAAAACTACACTTGCCAAAGCAGTTTATAATTTGATCTCGGACAAATTTCAGGGTGCTAGTTTTCTTGCAAATGTTAGAGAAAATTCAAGCCGACAATATGGATTAGTTAAACTGCAAGAGAGACTCCTTTTTGAGCTACTTGGGGAGAAAAAGTTGAAGCTTGGCAATGTTGATCGAGGGGGTCAATATAATAAGGGATCGGCTGTGCAGGAAAAGAGTTCTTTTGGTACTTGATGATGTGGATCAAGTGGAACAAGTACAAAAATTAGCTGGTGGATGTGATTGGTTTGGTTCTGGCAGTAGAATCATTATAACGACAAGGGATAAACATGTGCTAACTGCTCATCAAATTGATTTAACATATGAGGTGAAGAAATTGAATCATCATGAAGCTCTTTAACTATTTAGTTGGAATGCCTTTAGAAGATGTGCACCTGAAACAAGTTTTTTTAACATTTCAAATCGTGCAGTATGCTATGCTGAGGGCCTTCCATTAGCCTTGACCATTTTAGGTTCTGTTTTATGTGGTAGAAATATACTCCAATGGGAGTCTGCATTGGATAAATACAAAAAAACTCCTAATAGAAAGGTTCAGGATATACTTAAAATAAGCTATGATGGGTTGGAGGACAATGAGAGGGCAATTTTCCTTTACATTGCTTGTTTCTTCAAAGGAGAAGTGCTGGCATATGTTTTAAAGGCACTAAATGCTTGTGATTTGCACCCGCACTTTGGTATTGCAGTACTTCTTGATAAGTCTCTCATAACCACAGATGAAAAATATAGATTGTGGATGCATGACCTTATACAAGACATGGGTAAGGAAATTGTTCGGCAGGAATCACCTCTAGATCCTAGCAAACGTAGCAGGTTATGGTTTTATGAGGATGTTCTACAAGTACTAACTGGAAACACAGTAAGATCCATTTATATGAAATTCTTGTTGTGTGAGTAATTTACACATGAATTTCTAAATATAATTTCTTTCACATATTTGTCTTGAAGGCAACTGATAAAATTGAAGGTATAATGCTGGACTTGCCTGAGAGGAAAGAAGTGCAGTTGTGTACTAAGGCCTTCAAAAAATGAAAAATCTCAGAGTACTTATTGTTCGCAATGCTGACTGTTCTGGAAGCCTTGGAAATCTGCCCCAAAATCTAAGATTGCTTGACTGGGAGGATATTCTTCAAAGTGTTTACCACTTGATTTCCTTCCAAGAAAAATTGCTATGCTCGAGCTGCCTCATAGTAATCTCACATTGTAAACACCATTCAAGGTATGATATTACCTACACATGTTTCTGTCATTTGCTTGCGTGTAAGAATCCCTTGAATTTTGAATCCAATTAAATCTTTTTCTTTTGATTACAGAAGTTTGAGAATTTGACTTCTCTAAATTTCAGTCATTGTCAATTCCTAACAAAAGTACCTGATGTCTCCGGGATCCCAAATTTAGAGCAATTGATTCTTGATGATTGTACTAGTTTGATGGAGATCCATGAATCACTTGGATCACTTGATAAGCTGATATATTTGGGAGCTGAAAGATGCACTGAGATTAGAAGTTTACCAAGTGACCTCAAGTTGACATCTCTGGGTTGCATTACCCTTAATGGGTGCTCAAGACTCGAGAACTTCCCAGACTTATCTGGAAAAATGGAAAATTTGAAAATAATTGACATGGAAGAGACTGCTATACAAGAATTGCCTTTTTGGATTGGGAATCTCACTAGCCTTCAAGAATTGATTCTAAAATGCTGCTCAAATCTTAAGGATTTACCAAGTAGCATGGGTATGTTGAAAAATCTTCAAGATCTTGATATTTCTGGTTGTCCCGAACTTCGAAAATTTGCACACAAGTTGAGGGACTTTAGGCAACAAACGTTTTCAATCATGCCTTCAGAGCCATATCAAGATTCAACTCATAATTTTGGTTCCTCATTTGGGTTTCCTATGTTAGAAAGTCTTGATCTCAGTGGCTGCAATTTATTGGATGAAGATCTACTTATAATTCTTGGTTTTTTTTTCCAAATTAACATCCTTGGACTTATCAAGAAACAATTTTGTAACCCTCCCAGAATGCATCAATAGACTTTTTAACTTGCAGGAGCTTTACATTGCCAATTGCAATCAGCTTCAAGAAATTTCAGGGATTCCACTAAATATAGAGTATGTTGATGCCAGTAGTTGCACAAAATTGAGTCTAGAGTCATCAGGCTTACTATTGAGTCAGGTATTTTTCTTTCTGTCTCTAAATTCTGCGTGTCTGTGTGTTTATGAGCAAGTGAGTCTGAATACTTGTGTTTTTTGCTATTGTATTTCCTACTTAACAGGGATTCTATAAGGTCTCCAAATTTGAAGTTATAGTGCCAGGAGCAAGGATCCCTAATTGGTTTGATCATTGTAGTTTGGGGGGTCCTTCTTGATTGGTCGGAGATTCCCAAGAATCGTTCTATGCTTTATATTTGGACTAGAGAATAGGATGACAGGCTTTTTCTATTGTGAAGTCCAGGTTTATATAAATGGTCATAAAGCATGGAATAAAGAACAGTCTTTCGTTTCAATGATGAGTGATCATGTCTGGCTGTATCATCCACAAGATCTGCGGGACTTAGATACATACCTACTGCATGATCAGAATCATGTTGAACTTTCATGTGAGATTGTCGATGCAAGTGAAAAAAGAGAAGTGACAGTAAACTGGTGTGGAGTTTATGGATATAAACAAGACAAGGATGTGAAGGATCAAAATTTGATATTGTACACAAGTTCTGATCCCCAAATTTCATGTGCGGCCTCTGATGTTGTTCACGACTCTCTCGATACTATTCAGTTTTCCAGAAAAACATGTGATGATTGCTGCAATTATGATGGTGGGTTGGAAATTGAATGCTATCCATTGCGTAGCAACATGAGAATTTGTGACATAGCACATGAGCAGCTGCAAGAGCATTCAATTTCAATCCAACAGCCACTCATTGAAGGCAGTAAATGTAAAGCCAGCATCAAAGGAATTGATTCTACAATGGGAGGAAACGATGCTAAGAAAAGCTCCAAAGAGACACCTCTGTCTCCGCAACTAATGCATATTGAGACTTGGGATCCAATGGTATTAGAATGTGAAGTGGCTTATAGGGAAAATCATCAACTTCTCTGCGAGCAAAACAAGTGGGGTGGCAGACTAAGCAGGGACAATCTCAAACCCCAATGGTTCCTAGTTCAGCTAAGAAGCAGGCAGACGAAGTCCACTCTTTTGTGGCGGCTATTGGAATTGTCAGTGACAAGTTCGGCGTTGGACACGTCTCACCAGTTCATTGGAGCAAATAGGTTGAACCAGGGGGCTCAAGGAGATGAACGCGCCAACGAGAAAGGCGAGAACTAATTTTCAAAATTGAAGGATAAGTACTCTAATTTGAATGAGCTGATGGATAGGGCAGAGAGTTTGTTTATCTCGTGAGTGCAAACTTGATTCTAATCTTATTGCAAGGACAGGCAGCTTGTCTAACTATACTTGTGGAAAGAATAAAGTTACATATCATACGGGACTCCAAGAAATTGGGGATTCTGACATTGTTGAAATTCACAATGGACAAAATCAGGTAATCCACTCTATTAAAGCTAGTGAGATTCACTTGGGTGTCTCACAAGAACCACATGTAATTCATCATATTATCCCACCGGGCCCACTTGCAAAGACAGCAACAGAGAATGAACCTATACCGGAATGCAACAACGTAGCGTCCACTATAGCCATGCAGAAGTCTCATGAAACCTAACCCTTATCCAGTGATTATCCTTGTATGCCTGCTGACCACTGCTAGCAATATAAATTCCATACAGCTTCCCTTGGAGCTCATCATCTCATTCATACACCAACCTACAGATTAAAAACAATGAAGAAGACAACTAGTCCACTACTAGTACTCTCTTGCTGCCTAATTCTCTTTCCCTTCCCCACTAAACCATTTCATGCTGTTGCTGATCAGCCTGTGCTTGACACAGATGGTGAGCCACTCCAGTGGTTTACTAATTACTATATATATCTTACCCCATATTTGGGGACCTACTGGTGGTGGCCTTAGCCTTGGCACCCATAGAAACCAGTCCTGCACACTCTGTCACCCAAGAAACTTCCGAAGTTGAAAGGGGCTTCCTAGTAACATTTTCACCTGTGTCATCAGAATTACCTTTCGTCACCACATCCACTAATGTTAACATCCAGACGATAGCGCAAACAGATTGTGTAGACTCCCCGAGTGTGGAGGATTATCAAAGAATATACAGGGGTGTGATTTCTGGGTACTGATGGTATTCCATCACCAGGTATTGAGGGAATCGATAGCATGTTTAAGATAGAGAGGTCAGGAGAAGAAGCTGAAATTGTTGCCTACAATCTTGGTTTCTGTCCTAGGATTGTCCTAACTATATGTAATACTCTTGGATTGTATTCTGATGTGGAGGAGCAAAAGATATTTGACCATGAGTGATAAAATCCAACCATTCATATTTGTGTTCCAAAAGGCTTCTCCAGCTTCTTCAACTTCCTCAAACTATATTCAAAGTGTTGCATGAGGCGATTACGATTACTCAGTGCATAGAGTGGGCAGGAGTTGTTGTTATGGGTGCCAAGGCTAAGACCACCTCCAGTAGGTCCCCAAATATGTGGTGAGACATAGTAATTATTAGTCCACCAAAGTGGCTCACCTTCTGAGTCCAGCACAAGCTCAGCAGAAGCAAGAAATGGTTTTTGTGGTTATGAAGGAAAACAAAATTATAAAGCCAGAGAGTGCTAGTAGTAGTGGACTAGTTTTCTTCATTTTCTTTTTTCTTTTGAATCTGTTGGTTTGTAAATGAGTTAGTGATCTCCAAGGGAAGGAGTATGGAATTTATAGTGGTAGCTCCTAGATACCCACAAGGCATGTGGATAACCACTGAAAATATTTTAGTTTCATGGAACACGTTTGTAGTTATTTGAAGGCACTTTGACATTTATAGTTGTTAAGTATTTAATTTTTGTCAATTTTATTATAAAAGTATTTTTTTTCGATCAATTTCGTCTCAAAATTTTTAAAAATTTTATAATGTCTTTTTCAAATCTAACACTATTAATATTTTGGGTGAAATAGCTTATATGACTAAAAATATTTTATTGAGTGTCACATGTATATTGAGTTGACAAGAAAATATAAATAATTGTCTCTAAAATATCTTTTTTTGATTTCATATTAAATCTATTATTTTGACCTGATTGATAAAATTTTTGAAAAAGAAAGGAATGAGATAGTGTGAGCTTGCAAAAAAATTGAAGATGAAATTCACAAAGAAACCAGTTCGTGTTGTCATAGAAAGAAATTTAGAAAATACATAAAAAAAATAAGAATGACTTGCCATTGTAATTTTGATCGGTTGCCAAATCAAGTCTGTTTCTAATGAATAATGTTTCAGTTGTGTAGTATTTCAAATCAAAAGCTAAAACACTACATAGCTGAAACATTATTCTGAGCTTATTTATCTAGACTCCTTATTTTTTATGGATGCACGTGGTGGACCAAATTATGTTTTTGATTTATTAGTTATAAATGTTCTATTGTGGGTAGAGAAAGGAGAGACATAAGAGAAATAAGAGAAGAGAGAAGAGAGAGGATTTGTTGTCTTTTGATGATTATGAGCAATTATATAAATTATAAACATCAATAGTAATTTATAGCTACTATAACATATTTAAAAAAAAATTATAATACTTTTTTACATTTTTTGCTTTACACATGTCGTTCAAAAGAGATGTCATTAGTCTACCCATGCTCTAAACTTTTATAGTGCATAGAATGAGTTTTTTATATAAACTCCGTATGCAAATAAATAATTTATTAAATTACGTTTTACACAAAGCGTAAACTTATATTACGAAGTTGTAAAGTCAAATCAATTATTAATTTAACAGATTATTATAACATAATTAAATTATTATCTACTAAAATTTGAGTGCTTTCCAATATAAAAAAGGTATTATAAATATTATATAATAACTAATTGGATAAAATTATATATTTGAAGTTTTGAAATTAAAAAGAAAAAAACGGTTGATACTTGTTAAGACGAAATAAATTAAAGTTAGGTACGGCCCACATTAAAGAAAAAAGAAGAAGAGCACGGAGTGCTTCTTCGAAGGTGGCCACCCAGGTAGCGGACTTTTAGACATAAGGGTCTATATCCCATCATTTTTATTTAAAATGATAATTTGTTTATTTTAATAATTAATATGGGGTAAACTCTGAAATTATATTTTTAAAAATTAGTTTCTGGATCCGACTCACTATGCCATCTCACCCCACGAACCCTACAGCACATACCTCACAAGCGCGCATTAGAAAAAAAAAAAAAAGAGTTGAAACCGGCTTTTGAAAAGCCGGTTTCAACAAAATTTTGTTCCCCACGAGGGATAAAATTTTGTTGGGGGTATACAATAATTTTTTTTATTATATTTTTATAATTATATTTATTTCTATTTTGTTTTTTTTACTTTCTAAATTTGACAAATTTTTTATATTGAATATAAAATAAATTATTTGGCTAAAAAACATAATTATATTAGTATCTACTACAATTTAAAACTCATAAAATATCCTAGTTTCTTTTTCATAATTTACTCTCCTTTCTAATGCTTTTATTCTCTCATTATAAAATAAATAATTAATTTCTTTCTTTTTATATATTATTAGAATAGATTTTATTAACAATGTATGAATTTTCCAAATAAAAGAAATTATGCAAAGAAAACTACTTTTAACAAAAAAAAAATCAAACAAATAAATTTAAAGTTGAAACAATAGGTATTATTCAAAGTTGAAACAGTATGAAGTTGAAAACAAAATTGAGGTCAGTATGACGGTAAGTATGTACGTAATGTATGTATAAGATTGATATTTGTTTACTTGCTGTTCTTGCACACTGACAGCCAATGTAATTTCAGTCTTTTCTCCTCCTTTACTTAGGGGAATGGGTTTAAGATAGGAGAGCGCAACAAAACAGAGACCTTCAAATCAAAGCCTACAAAATTTATTTGTTTGATTTTTTTTTGTTAAAAGCATATTTCTTTGCATAATTTCTTTTATTTGGAAAAATTCATACATTGTTAATAAAATTTATTCTAATAATATATAAAAAGAAAGAAATTAATTAATTATTTTATAATGAGAGAATAAAAGCACTAGAAAGGAGAGTAAATTATGAAAAAGATAATATGATATTTTATGAGTTTTAAATTGTAGTAGATACTAATATAATTATGTTTTTTAGCCAAATAATTTATTTTATATTCAATATGAAAAATTTGTTAAATTTAGAAAGTAGAAAAAACAAAATAGAAATAAATATAATTATAAAAATATAATAAAGAAAATTGTTGTATAATATTTTTCTCTCCCACTGCTCCCATCAAAATTTTGTCCCCCTAGGCCCACATGTGGGGGACAAAATTTTGTTGAAACAGGCTTTTCAAAAGCCAGTTTCATCTCTTTTTATTTTTATGTGCGCCCGTGAGGTGTGTGTTGTGAGGTACATGACATTGTGAGTTGGATCCAGAAACCAGTTTTTAAAAATACGGTTTCAGAGTTTACCCCATATTAGCTATTAAAATAAAAAAAATTACCATTTTGAACAAAAATGGTGGAATTTGGAGCCTTATGTCCAAAAGTCCCCCAAGGCAGCCGACCGGAGAAGTTAGACGTTGATGTAAGACGGTCCCCTCTAGACCCTACGAGAAGGATTAAGCTACATTATTTGAAAATGATTGTTTATAACTTCTTATATATAAAATATGTGAAGCTCATATAATAATGTATATTTGTTAAGGAAAAAACTTTAGCTTCCATTTTTATTTATTAGCTAGAATGTAGCACTTTGCTTTTCTTAAAAAATAATAATATGTATTTTAAGTTATGAAATGCATTTAAGTAGTTAACAATTAATTTAAAAATAAATATACATTCAAATACGATATTTTATAATTTATCATGATTTATTTTTTTCATGTTGTTTTATAAAATAAATGAGAACGTCAATTTTTTGTTGTCATAAAATTAGATAAAATAATAAAATAATAGAAGTTAAAAAGAGACTAACAGTTTATAAAGTAAACTGGTCATTGAATATGAAATTTTGATTAAATGATGAATGGTTTATTATATTAAAAGAATTTAAAATATATTTAAATTAATGACTAACTCTTAACGAAAATCGTAATTATGCTTCTAAATAATTTTTCCTTCACTTTCTCCTCGTTTATTCACATTCTTTCCTCATCTCTAGTTGCCTTATTTTTGTTGATTATCAGCATTATTTGAAAAGCATTTGCTTTGAAGAAACAATCTTAGAAATCTATTTCTTATTCTCTTTCATTTAATTGAATGATCAAAAGGGTTTTATTAGCATTCGACAAATTGTTATAGGACTACTTGGTCGAATACAAAATATTGTTTCTTAATATATCTATATGTTGTGGGATTGTGCACCGTTTTCATAATATTTCTGATACGTATTTGATATATTTCTGTTTCTAAATTAATCGATACTATATTAAGAAACAATATTTTGATCCTTGATATTGAGGATCGTTTGGATTGCAGCATGCGATGCTGTTTTGATTAGGGTTCTGAATCAAACAATAATAACAAGAATTTTTTTAACAAAATACCCATGCCAATTACTATAATTTTTTAAAATAATTTTTTTTTATAAGTAACTAATTTAAACATTAAATAAGACTGAATTACTATAATGTTACAAATTTTCTATTTACATATTACAGGAGACACTAAAGAAAAATCCTAATAATAAGATTAATATTTATGCTTCATGTTTTAAAAATGGATGGATAGATATTCTTAGAATATAATCCCACCCATCGTCACATTCAATTTTTTCTTTCTTCAACTTCATAAAAATGATGGTTTTAGTTTTTCTTTCTTTTTATAAAGTAAATTTATAAAAATAGTAAGAATTTTTCTAACAAGTACCCTTAACAATAATTATAATTTTTTAAAATTAAAATCTTTCAAAAGTATTTATTTATTTAATAATTACTATAACAAGTACCACAAATTTCTATTTACATAATCAAAATAAGTGCTCCTTAGGACACTAGAAAAAACCTAATAATAAAATTAGTTTTTATGCTTCACGTTTTAAACTGGACGGATAGATATTCTTGGAGTATAATCCCCCCTGAGACGCATCGTCAAATTCAAACTTTACGTTCATATTGATACTCTATAAATAGAAGCTTCAGAGAGCTCCTCCATCCACCAACAAATTAACAAACATAGCCACTCAATTAAAAGAAAAATGAAGACATCATCGATTGCAGCTCTCACCACCTTCCTTCTCTTTGCCCTGATTACCACAAATCCATCTGTAGTTGCAGCTCTAGTGCTTGACACAGAAGGCAACCCAGTTGAATGGCACAGAAATTACTATATCTTGCCATTTGTTTGGGGACCTTTAGGTGGTGGCCTCACCCTCGGAAGCCATAACAATAGCAGCTGCCCATTATATGTTACCCAAGAACCTTCTGACTTCTCAAATGGCTTCACGGTAGCCTTTTCACCCAGAATTTTCAGACTACCTTTTGTTTCTTCATCAGCTGAGTTGAGCATCAAAACCACTGGTTCAGTTACAACATGCAAGCTTTCACTAGTGTGGAAGTTTGTCCCTGTATCGATCAGGCTGTGGTACGTGAGTACTAATGGAAATTCTGATTTCCAAAATAGTATTTTCAGAATTGAGCATTACGAGTCATATTATTACAAGATAGTATTTTGTCCAGCCCGATCTCCAATCCCAACTTTGTGTAAGGGCCTGGGAATTGATTATGCTGAGGATGGAACTAGATATTTGGCTATCGGTGATGATATCAAACCATTCATGTTTGTGTTCAAAAAGGCTGACCAATCCCAAACGAATATAAAAACTGTTGTATAAGATAATTATGTAACAAGCTAATGGTAAATAAAGCAATCATCAAGGAAGTACATCTTTCTATAAGTGCAGATCAATTGTGATTTAAGCTCTAGCAGAAATGAAATAAAACGTGTCTATATGTGCATGACTTTTGTGCGTCATTTCAAGGTTTTTTTTTTAATTTTTTTTTCATATTCTAATTTCGTTTCCAATAAATGATTATTACATTCTCATTTTGTTCCTACACATTTGTCAGTTACATAATTTAAAAAGAAGTTTGCAGAAAAAAATTATAAATTGATATTTCATGTACTGATAATTTATTTATTTTTACACCGTAAGTAAATAAAAAAATGACATGTGTCGTTAGTGCTTATAAATATTATTTATCAACACTAACATAATTAAATTTTAACTCAAAACTTATTCTCTTTAGAAATTACTAGTAAAATGTAATTAGTTGTGGAAACATAAAAATATAATAAGGAGATACAATCATTTTAGATTGAAAGAATAGTTTGGAGTAGATAAATAATATTCATCCTACAAATATATTGTCTTCAGTCTGAATTTTATTCAACTACCGGCCCTCATTTTTTATAAGGCACTTGGCACCTTGAATAAAATTAAAGAAAATCTCACCAACTACAGATAGCATGGAGGAGCTCAACAATCTCATAAAGATGAGAGAATAAGAAAAAATTAAGCTACAAAACCAAATCAGAAAGCATAAAAGAAAAAGAGAGATCGATGAGGTAGTGTAAATTGCATTTAAATAGTATGAACAGTGAGAGAAATAAGGGTGTAAATCTACAGGGAAGTTATACTTAGTATATCTTGTATAGATGTTGTTGAGATGCAGCGCACCTACGTTGTTCATGTGTAATTTGTTTCGTTAAGTTAAAGCTTCCTTAATTACCTTTCCACTTTAACATTTTAATTTGCGTGTTTCTTTTTCTTTTTTTGTTCGAAGGTTTATATAGAGGAGTTAAGAGTTTATAACAAGTTTTGAGAAACTTAAACCCATAAATTAATAAGATTCAACTTATATTATCAGTTAAACATCTAAACACCAAGAACAAAACTTCAATTTAAAGTTTTAAATTCTAAATTTAAAATCCATTTCACCTAACTGCACAGCTAATATGATATTATTGAACCATAAAAATTAACAATTTTAATAGCCCTACCTGACCAACTCAAATTCCAAACCATAATTATCTTGAATTGCATCACATAACCAAGCTAGTTACCCTAATCATTAGCATTAGTCAAGTAATTCAACTTTCTGAAATTTTAATGACATCAACCAATTGGTACATTTCATAGATCCACAATTTAACTCACTTCTAAGCAAGCTCTCATTAAGAACTGCAACCACTAAAATAGACAACCTATTTCAAACATGGTCCATTGATTGGTACTAGGATTAGGGTATTAGCTTTGAATTTGGGTAATCAAAACTCTGCTAAAATTGTATTAAACGTGTTCCGTACGACATGATATATATATATATATATATTTTCCAGTGAATATCCATATATGACTACTGACCTCTGCTACCAATATAAATTTCATACTGCTTCCCTTGGAGCTGATCATCTCATTCATACTCCAACCTACAGATTAAAAACAATGAAGAAGACAACTAGTCCACTACTAGTACTCTCTTGCTTCCTAATTCTCTTTCCCTTCATCACCAAACCATTTCTTGCTGTTGTTAAGCCTGTGCTAGACACAGATGGTGAACCACTCCAGTGGTTTACTAATTACTATGTCTCACCACATATTTGGGGACCTACTGGTGGTGGCCTTAGACTTGGCACCCATAGAAACAAGTCCTGCCCACTCTATGTCACCCAAGAAAATTCCAAAGATGAAAGGGGCTTCCCGGTAAAATTTTCACCTGTGTCATCTAAATTACCTTTCGTCACCACATCCACCAATGTTAACATCCAGACGATTGCTCAAACAGATTGTGTAGACTCCCGGGTGTGGAGGCTTATCAAAGAATATACAGGGGTGTGGTTTCTGGGTAATGATGGTATTGCATCACCAGGTATTGATGGAATCGTTAGCATGTTTAAGATAGAGAGGGCTGAAAAAATTGTTGCCTACAATCTTGTTTTCTGTCCTGGGCTTGTCCCAACTATATGTAATACTCTTGGATTGTATTCTGATCATGAGGAGGAGGGTAAAAGATATTTGGCCTTGAGTGATAAAATCCAACCATTCACAGTTGTGTTCCAAAAGGCTTCTTCAACTTCCTCAAACCATATTCAAAGTGTTGCATGAGATGATTACGATTACTCAGTGCATAATGGAGTAAAAAAAGGTACCTGAATAAAGAGATCAGTATATATGTAATACGCATAATTATCACATAGTGAAACTCAATAATCGATCCTATTCCTATCTTTCTAAGCTAGCCAAGTCCATGTGTTACATAAAATTAATTAAATGTGTTTAGTGGTCAAGTGTGATTGGGCTAATTTATGTGTATCTTGATTAATCAAACTCTTCATTCTGGTCAAAATTAGATCATCCATGCTGGGACTAAAAAATTTATGAAGATTTTATTTTTCATGATCTTTGGAGTTTTGAACCCAAGAAATCAATTAATAAAGCACACGTTCTTGATCATCAAATCAATCCTTAGAGTTCAATTATTGCATATTTTGCTTTATTTCTATGTAGTGAAGAAAAATCAGAAACTTTGTTAATTTTCAACTTGACATTTTAACTTGCAAAAAAATCTTGGATGTTCACTAATAATTAAATTGTTGCGTATTTAGCAAGTGCTTCAAATATTAATGACTTCTCTCTCTCATATGCCCCTTTTTTTCTTTGGGTTTCGACTTGATAATACTAGCTCATTATCTAATAATAAGGGCATACACATAATTTTCAAAATTAAAATTCTTTTGATGAGTGACAAAAAACAGGTTCTTGGAAGAATAAAATAGTAAACTTAATTAAACAAAAAAGAACTACTTAAAGTTCTCTTAATTTTTAAAAATTCAAAACTCTGAAATTAGGTAAATATATATGGAATCCGAAATTTGAAAGAGTCTGTCATTTAATTAGTGAAGAGATTAAAAAAAATATTTTATTAGGTTGGACACGTGCTATTTATCAATTTTCTTATAAATGTAAAATAATATGTTGATTTAATTAATTTTTATTAGTATGACTATAATTCATCTTAATAGACATATATCATACAAGAATCACTCAATGACAAAGTAAATCTCTTCCATTATTAATTGTTATTAACATCACTATAAAATTATATATAATTTTACTAATTTTTATTAACATGACTATAATCTATACCATATATAAAAGAGCATTAAAGGAAGAATAGTTCGATTTCCTATTTCATCCTTTGTACTTATTAAATTTTCAATATTGCCACACCTTCTTGGATGTCTCTCTCAATAGAGCCGTTCTCTCAATTGATTATTATAATAAGATTAATTTTAATTTTAAACAGTATAAAAGAGCCTTAAAGGAAGCATCTTTTGATTTTCTATTTTATCTTTTGTACTTATTAAAGTTTTAATATTACCAAACCCTATTAATGTTTATCACAATAGAGTCATTTTCTCAATTGATTATTATAATATGATTAATTTTAAACTATAAATATATTTCTAATTAAACGTTTAGAGTTTTGTTCTAATATGAAGTGTTCAGTTACTCCATAATTTTGGAGTTTGACTAAAATTGAAAATTGAAAATTTAATAAATTTAATTGAAACTGTAAATATTTTTCTAATTAAATTGTTTTAGTTTTGTTCTAATATGAATTATTTTTTATTTTTAAAACTTCATAATAGTTTTAGATTTCTAATTATGTTATATATGATAACATTAGCAATACCAATGTTTACAGAATACATTGGCAAGTTTGAAATTGAATTTGAGAATTTGAACCTTGGAATTCTTTATCCAACCATAATTGGCAAGCTTATGAAGCTCCATGTTCATATACTCTTTTTGTTTTTTATTTTTGACAATTTCTGAAGTTACATTATTAGACTAATGATACAACACCTCTCTTAATCTTGTGTGATCAAAATTCTTTAGAATTTTTTGCTGAAAGTTCCGGCTGCTGAACATAAACTCTCTTCATAATTAGTCCTGTGATTCATTTTTAAATATATGTGTAAATTATAAATTAAATTTTTTTATTGAATTTATCTATTTGCTTGTTGTCATTAGCATTAAGTAATATTTTATTATTAATTATAACTTTTTAAATATGTATATCAATTGTTGATGAACATATATTTATATATCATAAACGTGATTCACGACATATATTTATATATTATAAACATGATTTATACACAATGCATATACCACGAAAGCTAGTCGTCTTAATAAACATATATCATGCAAGAATCATTCTAACGTAGATCCGTTAATCAGATATCACCTTATCCCTTCCAACCCCTTTTCCCATATAAAATATAATTTGAACATGTTGTCCATCATTGGAACTCGGATCAAACAAGTTAAATAAATTTTCACGTTTTGCATGCACCTTCAAAAAAATTCGTGGATGCATCCTCTATATCCTTGTTTTTGTGATACCATTATCCATAGTTGGTGGCTAGCTAGCCTATAAATTCACAGCTTTTGGGGATCATTTCATACAAAAAATTAAGAGAGAAAGAAACACAGGCAACTAGCCAACCAACCAACCAAAAGAAAATGAAGACAACTAGTCCACTACTAGTAGCATTCTCTTGCTTCCTTCTCTTTGCCTTCATCACAAAACCATTGATAGCTGCTGCTGAACCTGTGCTCGACACAGATGGCGAGCAGCTTCAATGGGGTGTCGAGTACTACATCTTACCAGTCTTCAGAGGACGCGGCGGGGGTCTCACCCTAGCCGATAGTAAGTACTGTCCACTGAATGTTGTCCAAGAACATTCTGAGCTCTCTAATGGCCTTCCATTAACCTTTACACCCGTGTTCTCTAAATTACCATTTGTCCAAACATCTAGTGACTTGAACATTGAGTTCTCCGGGGCATCAATCTGTGTTCAGTCATTAATATGGAGACTTGTAGAGTCAAAGGGGATCTGGTTTGTGAGTACAGATGGTAAGAAACATGAACCATCACTCACAAGTTGGTTTAAGATTGAGAAAGATGGAGATGATTACAAGCTTGTTTTTTGTCCCAAATCGTCTGAGATCCCCTATTTATGTGGAGATCTTTCAATATATATTGTTGGGAGTGAAACAAATCAACTAAGACGTTTGGCTTTGGGTGAGTACGACAGCCAAGCATTCAGAGTCAAGTTCAAGAAGGCCTCAAGTATAACTAAAACCGAATATTTGGAAACTGTGGTGTGAGATATATTTAGCCTTAATTTTCTGTTAATGCATGTAGCCTGCATGTTAGTTTCAAGCTCAAATTCCATGTAAGAGTTAGTGGCTTTGGTTAGTTATGCCCTTTAGTATAAGTTGTTGTGTCATGTGTGTTCCGTAATTTCCATTCGGTTCAAAGAAATAAAAATTGAGCTTTGTTTACTTTTCTCTCTTATTTTATTTTCTAGCATAATTTAATTGGGTAAAAGATCATTTGTTGTTACCCTAACATTTTGTGACACTTTATTTTCTGGCTCATAATTAGGAAGGCAAGGAACCAAATATTTTTATAACATAATGTGATGGTTAATTAGTAAAATCCAATTTTCTATTTTTATTTTGGAGCAAACTGGAAATCAACAACTTAAGAAGGAAGAACAACAAGTGTAGGGAATCATCTTCTCTTCAGGTCCGCCTGAGGCTACAGAAACAAAACTAGGAACAAAATTATAAGTGCTTAACATATCCAACTGCTGCGCGCTCCTGTTTTAGCCAAAATATCAGCACAACCTTTCCATTCGTCTCACTGAAAGCATGGCTCAACTTCACCTCCTGAATATTCTTCTTTAGACCATATTTCATCTTATTCACCCATTGTGGTATAGTACAAAACAACACAACCGTTAGAATTATTCTTCTTGAAGCCTTATTTCATCCTATTATACAGAGCATCAATTAACCTCCCATAAAAATCGATTTCTTCATTACCCCATAGAGTCCTGGTAGCTCACTGCCCTATAACCATGCTATGAATGGAGTTGTTCTCTTCACACAACTTTTAGCCAAATTGTCTGCCATTCCATTTCCTTCTCTCAAGATGTGGATTACATTGACCCTTTTTATCTTAGTTATTTCCCTCTCGATTAGCTTTAAAGAAAATGATCTCTCTGAGATTTTACATTGATGATGTTAAAAATAAAAAAAAATAAAAACATCAGTACAGTTTGGGAGGTTCTCTCTTTCTTCACTAGTTCCTTTTATTTTGGAAGAAATAATTCATGTAAACTTCGTTTAGTATAGTCTTAAAAATATTTCTCTTTTTTGATTTACCAAAAATAAAATAAAATATGAGCAGAAACGATATTACAAATGTACTTGATTAAAAGAAGGTCTGATAGTATTAATCTTCCAATGTACGAAAGAAAAAACGCTTCATGTTATTTCAAAGAACTAATTAACTCAAAATTACAAACTTGATGAAAAACAATTCACTATCATCTCATCTCATCATCATCAACTTATAAAAGCGTGAGATTTAATAATAGATTTTAAATGTCTTATATACATAAGCTACAATCTATTATATATGTTTAACATGGTCCCGTTAATTATCAATTAGGTTGCAATATATATAGATAGGGAATATATTAATTAGGGGAACCAAAAGTGCTAAACTAATTTAAATATACTTAATCTTATCCATATGAATGCATGGTTATTATGTTAAGCTTATCTTCATTTGTATGTATATGAGAAAGAAGCATGTTATCCATCACTTATGAAATTATTTAATTAACAAATCCATCCTTGTCTGCTAGATTCCTAGCTAGCAAGTACCAACTCAACTAGTCAACAAAGAATTGGGATTCTAATTACATTTAACAATTGATTTATCCATAAATTATTGGTTTGTTAATCTTATCTTCACTTGTATGGTGACAATGAATCATGCATGCCACCCGTTATTGAACAAATTAATTATCCATCAATGACTGACAAATTTTTACTAGTCTACTAGCTATGAATATATTAATTGGGAGAATCAAATGTGGTAATATATATATATATATATATATATATATATATATTTATTTCTAAACTTCAAATACTTTCAGTGATTATCCATATGAACATGCATGGCTATTTGCTAGCAATATAATATATGAGACAGTTATGTACTTTTATATTATTTCAATTATATTAGAATTTAAAACATTACAGAAATAATAAATCACATAATTGAAATCATGACTAATTACTATAATAAATGATACATAATTTTATATTTATCCCTTAACCAGTGTCCACTCCTTAAAAAATTCATATATTAAGATACAAGAGATATACAATTAAGGCAGTAGACTAGATTCGGTTTTGTTCTCAACTTCTAATAATTTAGTCAAAAATACATCATATGAAGATTTTGCTACTCAGAACGTACTCTAAACATATACAAATTAAGAAAATCAATAAATGGAGTGAACTTTTTTTGACCAATATGTTAATCCATTGAAGTGAAATAATTTACAATAAGTAATTACTCCAACCTCTCCTGAATTATACTTATATTACACAGACTTCCTTTTTATTTTTAAGATATATAAAAACATTCCCTAAAACTTGAAAACAAGCTATAACTAAATCCAAACTCTAAAAAAATGATGTAAATTTCTTAGAGTTACCCTTATGGTCATATGACATATGATTTTTGTTTTATTACTAAAATTAAAATAAAACTAATTTAATGAAAAATAATATTTATTAAATACTATTAAGTTTTTTTAGGAATATGAAGTTGTTCTATAGTTGTATTATTATTTTATGAATAATTATTTTATATATTTTTAAGTTGAATAATAAAATCTTAAAATGAATAATTTTAAATTTTATTTGTCTCTTAATAAGAATACACTAAGAGTATTTGAGGTATTTTATCTTAGTTTTAAGAGAGATCTGTGTAATATTGACAAAATTCACGAGAGATTAGAGTCATTTACTTAATAATTTTTTTGTTTATTTGGACATTATATAGAAAGATGAGGACAAATAATCTCTTCTAGAGAGAAAACGAGTCAAATAGAGACGTTATGTAGAAAAGGCAATGACACAAATTTAATCCCTAAACAAACAAGCATTAATTTATATATATTTTTTCACGTACATAAAATATTTGACTAAAAACATGTGCTTGCAAGGAAGTATAAAAAATAAAATAAAATTTAATATATAACTAAATGATCACTCTTATTCATATCATTCATATATTAGAAATAATTAATAATATTAACATTTAATTATTTATAGTACTAATTGGTAACAAGTTATCCATAAATAATTGTTTTTTTATTTTTATCTTCAGATGTATGGTGACAAAGAAACACCTTACATGTTATTGATCTAATTAATTAATTAACCCATTTATGGAGGGCATATTCCTAGCTATACTACTCAACCGTTAAAAAATGGGCTACTTGACTAAGACAGACTAGCTAACATGGTCCAGCTAATTGTTATTGGGGGAATCAATGTGCTAAGCCTAAAACATACAACTTATTTCTAACGTGTTTCGCGCGAACTTAAAATAATTTAAGTGATTATCCGTATGAATTAGCTGTTCAACACACTCTTCTTGGAGAAACAAAAATAGACACTGTTTTCACCTTGGAAATAAATTATTTGTTTAACTAAAACAAATTATACTCCAGGAATCTGTCATCACACTCTTTCATACTCAAGCTCATCATCATCAGTTCATCACACACTCATATACACCAAATAGCATATTGAAAACAATGCAGAAAAAAAAAAATAAAAAAATCAGATTTTGCATTGCTTACATGAAGTGTCTGCATCACGTGGCTCTTGCAATGAGCCTATAAGCTCGCATCATAAGGTCAGATACAAACACCGTAAAACCCAATCAGCATAATTATTAACCCAACCTAAATAAAATTGACTCAACCATGTATTGCGATAATTGTGGCAACTAGATTAACAAATTATTCCATTAAAGTAGTTAGTACTAAACTATATATACTATTTCTAACATATACGGTCCTGTTAATTTTTAATAATCTACTAGTTATGAATAAATGAATATATTAATTGGGGGAATCAAATGTGCTAAAATATTATTTCTAAACTTCAAATTTTTTTAGTGATTATCCAAACGAATGCATGGGCTATTGACTGAGCTAGCACTATAAATTTCATACTCCTTACCTTTGGAGCTCATCATCTCGATCATTCATACACCAATTTAACAGATTAACAACAATGGAAAATACAACTAGTCCACTCTTACTATCACTCTCTTGCTTCCTAATTCTCTTCGCCTTCACCACAAAGCCTGGTTTTGTAGCTGCTGCTCAAGAAGTGGTTGACACAGATGGTGAGCCACTTCGGTGGTTTACTAATTACTATGTCTTACCACATATTTGGGGACCAACTGGTGGTGGTCTTAGCCTTGGCACCCATAACAACAAGTCCTGTCCACTCTATGTCACCAAAGAGATTTCTGAAATCGAATCTGGTTTACCCGTAAGGTTTTCACCTGTATTTTCTAAATTACCTATCGTCACCCCATCCGCTGATCTAACCATTCAGACCACCGCGATCACAGTCTGTATAGAATCCTTGGTGTGGAGGCTTGTGAAAGAATCAAGTGGGTTGTGGTTTGTGGGTACTAATGGTGTTAAATCGCCAGGGACTGATGGAATCACTAGTACATTTAAGATTGAGAAAAGTGACCAACTTTGGGGCTACAATCTTGTTTTCTGTCCTAGGCTTGATGTCCCAACTCTTTGTAAGGGTCTTGGAACTCATGAATCTGGATATTTGGCCTTGGGAGATGATATCAAACCATACACTTTTGTGTTTCGAAAGGCTCCAAGTCCCAGGGCTTCCTCAAAATATATTGAAACTGTTGCCTGAGCCAATTAATTAGTATAATATTATGTATAAATAAGCGTGAGTTACTAGTGAAACGCAGTAGTAATCAATCATGTCCTTCTTTTTAAGCTTGAGTTAGTCAATGTAATGTTGTTTGGGTGCAGTGCGCCTACGTTGTTGTGTAATTTGTTTCGTTAATTTGAAGCTTCCTTATTTAATTTTCTACTTTAACACTTGAATTTGCATGTTTCTTTTTTTGTGTTCAAGGGAAATTAATACAAAGGAGTTAAGAGTTTACAACAACTCTTGAGAAACTTAAACCCATAAATTTTGTCTGGAGCAAAGCGGAAATGCAACTCGAAACATAATTAAAATTAACTAACTCATATCCTTAGGCGCTTATTCTTGGAAAGAATCTATACTATAATTCAAATTTCTATTATGAATTAACTTCTAGACACTAAGAACAAGACTTCAATTTAAAGTTTTAAATTCTATTCTTAAAATCCACTCACCTAACTGAACAGCTAATATGACATTATTGAACCTCAAAAAATTAATAACCTTAATATTTCTACCTGACCAACTCAAATTTCAAACTATAAATATCTTGAATTGCATCACATAACCCAATCTAGTTACCCTAATTATTAGCATTAGCCAAGTAATCTAAAACTTTCTCAAATTTCAATGCTTCAACGCATTGTTACATTCTAGATGTCCACAATTTAACTCATTTCTAAGCAATTTCTCACTAAGAACTGCAACCACTAAAATAAATAAATTAACAAAAATTCAAGAAAAATATCAGCTCCTAAATCAAAGGGACTTCTGACCAAAATTAACACAAAAATCATCACAATAAAAGAAGTCCAAAAGAACACTATTTTCTAACAATCCACAAGAGAATTCAAGCCTAATAGATTTAATTATTCAATACATAATACAAATCCACATAAGAAAAATCTATCTAAATTGTATTATCTACATACAATCCCTTCAGAATATGGAAAAACTAAACAATCAAAAGTACTCTTGCACCACACTAGTTTTACAAAATAACATCACAATTTTTGAAAGAAAATCATTAATCTCATCCTTTCTCGTAACTCGGATCATTGAATAAATTCGGACTAAAACCATCAACTATTTAGAGTAGCCTCATTGCCATAGCCAATATTTTTAAGGACCACAGCCTATTAAATGTGATCTATTTTATCCTTTCTAAAATACCCTCCTACTATTTCTCTTTCTTATTTATCTTTCATCAAACTCATTCTTGTTCACCAATTAAACGACTTCTTGCTGAGTATTCCCTAGTTTTGCTAGGTGATTACGCACAGTTGTTTGCTTCCCTAAAACAATGCTTAGTTTCCACCTATTGGAAGCAAGTCTTGAAGTTCATGCAATCATGGATAATGTTGCTATACAAGTCAGAGGCATTAGAGGTCTCTAAAAGATCAATAACAACCTTTGCGTCAATATTTATATCAAGGAAAAGAAGTCCTTTTTCCAAAGCAAGAAGAAGCCCTTGCTTTAATCCCCAAATTTTAGCAAGTGTAACTAATCAAAAGCCTAGCTTTTTGGAGAAACCAACATTCCAGTTTCCACGCTCATCCCTAATAACACCACCAGTTCAATTTGGCCAAGAATCCCAAAAGAAGAGTCATGTGTTAAGCTTGTGCCACCCATGTTTAGGAGGTTTCCAAGAGATATTTAACATGACATGAGACCACTTAAGTTGCTGATGGAATGGGAGGTAATCAAGTGGGGGATAAAAGGCTTATGTTCAAGATGAAATTGTTCCTGGACAACCATATTTCTCTACAAATATAAGGAAAAACATGACACCAAGAGATATTTTTTTGTGGAAGGGAAGTAAGCATTAGTTTGTAGTTCAAGATCATCCAGTCAAAGATGTTAGAGCTATTCCAGAACCTTGGGTCTTGGGTGTGAGCTAGAAATAAAAACATTCCCAATGCAGCTAGTGACAGTGCAGTCCCTTAAACTGCCAAGTAAAATCCGTGAAAACTAAACTAACAATATCGAACACGGTGCCTAATTAATTGTTATTAGGCCGGCCACTAACAACGAATACATTGGGGGAATCAAATATTAATGTGTTAAAGATATATTGGGAATGTTTTCATTTATTATCCCGTAGTGGTCTAGAAAAAAGATATATTCTTTTCATTTATGTCATGAATTTGAATATTGTAGAGAAGACCGTTAGAAAAATTATCTAATCTTGACATAGATTACAAGTTTTTGACTATATCAAAAAATAATTAATTAATGTGTAATTAAGCTAGACCGAAGCACATAGATCTGGCCACAAATTAAACAAAAATAATAATAATAATTGTATTGTTATTGTTACTAGACACATGATTAGTTCAATACCGACTACATACCCCAAGCTTATGGAGATAATATTAATAAAAGAATTAAAATGTTAGATAAATTCTTTAATAATAGGTTTTGATATTTTAGGCCACGTGATTGCTTGTAGCTCAATAAGTAAAGCTGGTGAATTCATATATATATATATTGCTTCTGATAACTCCTTAAGTAAATGTAGAATGCAGTCAAAATAAAACATTCATGGTAGAATTATGGATGAAAAGCACAATTAGATTTATTTCTTCATCTCATGAAACAACAAAAGTACAACAAGCATAAAAACACACATGACAGATACTACGTACGTACGACACATGACAGATACTACGTACGTAGGTACAGAAACTTAAATTACAAATTGCATGAGATGGATCGATGAAGATGCTTGAATCTCAATATCTCATGATCACACCACAGTTTCTATGTAGTGTAGGTTTTGGGAGTTAGTGAGATCAGCCTTTTCGAAAACAAATTTGAGTGGTTCGATACCATTACCAAAAGCCAAATATCTAGTCCCATCCTTAGCATAATATATTCCCAGTTCGGGACAAACAACAGGCATTGGCACTTCAGGTAAAGGTGGACAGAACGCTATTAGGTAATATGATTGGTAAAACACAATCCTAAACTCACTATTTGGTAAATCAGAACGCCCATTAGTACTCACAAGCCACAGTGTAGTCGATTCTTGGATAACCTTCCAGGTCAGGGAAAGCTTACATGTCGCAACTGGACCAGTGGTTGTGATGCTCAAAGGATCTCTTGTAGAGACAAAAGGTAGTTTGGAAGTTTTATGTGAGAATGCTACACTCAATCCTTTCTCGAGGTCGGAATGTTCTTGGGTAACATATAATGGGCACCCACTTTTGTTATGGCTTCCAAGGGTAAGCCCACCACCTATGGATCCCCTAATAATTGGCAAGATGTAGTAATTTCTGCCCCATCTCAGTGGGTTGCCTTTTGTGTCAAACACATGATCACTTTGACCTAACGATGGCTTTGTGGTGATCAGGGCAAAGAGAAGGAAGGTGGTGAGAGAAGCTGCTAGGCCTAGGCAATGAACCCTTCATTCTATATTTTATAATAAAACTTGGCTATCTATCTTGGATTCTTGGTGCAGTGTATGAATCGAATGAGGTCTGAGGAGCTTGGTATTTATAGAACAAACTATCATATCAATAACAATAATTATGGATCTAAGCTCTAGGCCCTGTTTGGTAACTAGCACCTTAGTACGTATTTGTTACCAACATGTACAAAACCAAGACATAAAATACACTTAATAATCGAAGGGTATATTAGTCTTCAAAACTATCATCAAAATGATAAAAGCTTGAAAAATATTATTCTTTAAAAAAAAAAAAAAAAAAAAAACCAGCTATGGATTTAGCCAGCCTTTTTCATAAAATAATTAAGGGAAAATAACATCTATTGTCCCTAAAATATCTTATTTTTGTATAGTGAGTTTGAGGAATTATGTATTTCCTTAATTATTATATACTATTCTAAACCAATATTTGTAAAAAATAAATAAAAATAATAGAGGAGTACCTTAAATTTGATAATCGGCTCATTATCAATATCATAGACAAGTTTAGTAAAAAATTCGAGTTTTTTTTTTTTTGGTTTTTTTCTAACCGAATACAATTGGAGTTAGCCCCACTAATCTTATCGTTACGAGTATGATGACAAAGAAGCAAATTACCCTTACTTAACAAATTAATTAATTAGTCAATCATGACGGACAAATTCCTAGTACTCAATTTCTCAACTTGATTATTGTCCATTATTATTCATTAATCGATGTAATGTTATCCGTTTCATAGTTTTTTTTCTTTTTTCCCCACGTGTTTAACGAGGCCAAATCCAAGTTCCTTAGCCCAAGACTACAAATTGGACCCTTTTGTTTTTATTAAATTACTATTTTCATTCTTAAAAATATCGTGTTTTATTAATTGAAGGACCCATTTCACATACAACATAGCTAGTCAACTATTCTCGTCTCTCACCTTGCAAGAAATTTAAGAAAGACAAGCTCCGCGATCTAATTAAACTTAATTAGGATTCTAATTATATTTAACAATAAATTATATGGTCTGTTAATCTTATCTTCACTTTTATGGTGACAAAGAATCGTGCTATCTATCCGTTATTGAACAATTTAATTAATTAATTAATTATCCATCAATGACTGAAATTTTTTATTAGTCTACTAGCTATGAATATATTAATTGGGAGAATCAAATATATATATATATATGTTGACAAAAAAGAAAAATATGAGAAATTAATTAGTTTGTTGATTTATTAAACGATGAGACTGAGATTAAAAAAACAATTTGTAAAATTGGAGGGAGGAAGATGATAGAAGATGAATAGGTTAGAAAGAGAGAATATTTATTTTTGAGTTTCTCATTTTTAGTTTAATGCAATTTAATTTATTATCAAATTGATTTTTTAAACATTATTAATTGAGAACAGTTTAGTCTATTTATAATATTACAATTAATAAGATGTAGCCTTAAGTATTTTGGTTGTGACAATAAGGTCACCTTAATTTATTTCTAACATCAAATATTATCAGTGATTATCCATTTATATTATATCAATTACTTTTAAATTTGAAATATTACAAAAGTAATAAATCATTTATTACACATCATTAAAATCATAACTAATTACTGTAATAAATAATATATAACTTTATAATTATCACTTGACAAGAGCCCACTCATTAAAAAATTCCAATATTAATATACAAGAGATATGCAATTAAGGCAATAGACTAGATTCGGTTTTGTCCTCAACTTGTAATTTATTCATAAATACATCATTATATTTTACAAAAAGTGACTTCACCAGGTCGCTCTTACAATGAATGAATAAAATCACGCTATAAGGTAAGTCACTCCACCTAAGAAACCTAGTAGATTTAAACTAACCCAACTTTATTGTAAACTAATTTATTTCATTAACCATCCACCAATTTCTCCCATAATCTCTCTCATTACAAACTCTTTATTTTTTCTCTCTTCACCCTTCTCTATTAACCACAAATCATCATGATTTTTATTTGTTTGCTTTCATTCTCCAATAGTGGCTCAAAAATCACAATCCTAAATTAATTGATGATTTAATGAAGAACAAAACTCAAAAACATGTTCATGTGATTCCAAATAAATATATATATTATTATTATTTGGCCTTATTAATTTTTTTTATTTCTTTGTAAGGATAAATTTAATATTTTCACAATAAAATTGATTATGATATTTCAATAAAATGTTACAGTAGGGAGGTGGTGGTGGTTAGTGACAATAATGGGTTTAATTGAAGTGGTGGGATGGGTGGAGAGAGAAAATAAATATTTTGATATGAGAGAAATTATAGAAGAGATTTGTGGGTAGTTAAAGAAATTAATTAATTTACTCTAAGATTGGGTTAGTCACTTGAGTTAGTTAACTTTAGTAATAGGTTA